>JACXVL010000092.1:14572-124252 GCA_014898675.1 Athelia sp. TMB | reverse complement strand
GAATCTGGAAGGCCACTTGGACGACGCAGTGGCACAGCGAGAATAAGAAGTATGTCGTGGTGAGGCGAGAGAATGTGATACGCTTCCACTGTAAATAAATAGCCAATCAGCATTCATGGCCAAAGATTCGCCCAGAGTGTACATAGGTCGCAATAGTATATTGTTCACAACAAATGTCACCACAATGCATTGCCTGCTAATTGCTTTGATGGGTTTAGGGGGAGGTATTACACGCACCAAAAGCTGCAGCTTAGACCCAAATACATACATAACAGCGTTGAGATGGGTCCAGCGTTGCAACAGGAGTGCAGTCAATTGCAAGATTGTCTATAATTTAAGAAAGTGAAAGTCTGCCACGGTCTAGCCGATGATGCAGAGAGAATTGAAGAAAGAAAGGCGGCGAAAGAAACAAGATGATCGCTAACACCAGGAAGCGACAAAGAAACGAATTCTGGAGACTGAGGGTGTCATTCAGGATCTGCCAGGTATTACTGCCATTGGGGGCGTCTGAGTTGTCATGGTGCAAAGTTGCACTACCATCATGCCACGGTGACCGAGTGTCAGCAGTTGCCGCTGGTTGACGATGAGAGGGTCTGTGCGAGGTCCGGGTGTCCGAGCGATTAGACCGATCATATGCATGCCTCAGGCCTAATGCTTGTGCAATGCTCGAGGAAACCAAGAACAATGATTGGACGAAGATCGATGACCTAATGTTTATTTGTGTCATCCACTCAGGATTAGGCGCCCGGAGCTTGCTAACTTGTTGCCGCCACCTTTTCAACTTCGGAGCACTATAACCCTGGCGACCATATGCGACCCCCATCTGCCCAAGTATGTTATCAGAGCTATGTATGTAAGATTCACTACCCTTATAGAGAAATATCTGTTTGAGGCTTTTCGTCTGCTCTGCGTCGTATCGTCCGTTCTTCTATTTTTCTACTGAGGTCACTTTGATCTCCCTGTTTCTTTTCACACACTTTCATTCATTTCTTTGATGGCTAAGTTCGTCTTTCACTTGGCTACTTTTCTCCTTCTTCTCGTCGTTCCCGCAACGGAGGCTGGCCCTGCTTGCGCCCGACGCTACTGGAAGACCGACAGCTGTGTCGCGATATGCTCATATAAATGGGGCTGGCCTGGCAAGATCATGGGCTCCGATCCCTGGGGCTCCGTCATGAAGAAAGATCCTGGCACAGCAGAAAGCATGAGTGCTCAGATTTCGCTTGCCTGTGGCTCGGCAACCGCGTAAGTCAATTCAATCGTCGTCATGAGAATAGGTTGGCTCAACTTGCTAAAACCAGTTCCTCTGTGCTGCCGGCCAGCACTTCTATCACTGCAGTAACGACAGCTGCCTTGGTGACTTTTTTCGCCCCTGCTACACTTTCGACAGCGGCTTCGATTTCGTCGGCGTTCGCCTCACCTTTGGCAATTACGAATGCATCGCACACCATTTCCAAACCTGCTAGCTCTACAAATTCATTTTCCTTCACTTCATCATCTGCCGCAGTTTCGACGGTCAAAGTTTCGTCGTCGTCCGTTAAAGCCTCATCGACCAAAGTCACTCTATCATCTACCAGGATCCCACCGACCAAGACTATTCCACCGGCTGAATCCACTTTCTCATCTGCAATTAAGCAGATCAAACCCTCGGTCGCTCCAGTCGTTACTCAGGCTGCTTCCTCTGGCACTACTTCCGCCAGCGACATTAGTGCTTATCTCGATAGCCACAATTCCAATCGCACGGTCCATGGCGCGAGCCCTGTAACGTGGAATCAGGCCCTGGCAGACAAGGCGCAAACCTGGGCAAACAACTGTATCTTTGAGCATTCCGGAGGTTCACTTGGTCCATTGGGAGGTGCGATCGACTGGTGAATGCCCAGCTAATCTAGTGTTGTTGATTTCCCGGACTGAACAGAAAACTTGGCTGCTGGTACTGGTGACTACACTATTGCGAACGGGATTCTCAGTTGGACTAATGAAGTCAGTGAGTACATTTTATCCATTACCTGAAGAATTTAAGCTAAAGTTGTCTGGTCCATGAGCGGCGTATAATCCCAGCAACCCAGTGGCCTCACATTTCACTCAAGTCGTGTGGAAAGCCACGACAGAGATCGGCTGTGCGGTTGCATCATGCAACAATATCTTTGCTGGCTTTGGGGTAAGTATTCTCAGTTTAAGCACGGCGATTGGAATGCAATCTGACAAATGGTTGCACAGGCAGCGAACTTCTACGTTTGTGAGTACTCCCCTCCAGGCAACGTGGGAGGCGAATTTGCGTACGCCAGTTTCCCTCAGTGTCGACCGCAGTGCGCTGACAGCTTTTCAGCCAAAATGTTCAGGTCTAGAATACTGTATATGTATGCCAGGTATACACTGGATGGTTTTATGGGCTACTGGCCTCGCGGATCCTTAAATTTCCGCCGAGGCCTCTCAAACTCACCGTCGTATCACAGTCAGAAAAATGAAGTTGCTACACTATCCTGCGTTCCTACAAATCTGGCACATCCGCCCACAACAAATCGGCAGTTGCCAATTCTCGAATTACAAGCCCTTAAGCGTTTTCCTCGAAGTACAGTGTGAGAAAAAGACAATGGCTTGATGCGGTGTCAGTACGAGAATTATCACACTGCGATGGTTGACTCACAATATATAAGTTAATGATGAAATCAGGTCATCAGACGTGATACCAATGTTTGTCGTCCCCTATGAATAGGAATGTATTTCTTTCTTCATCCTCGTCGAGGCACCGTGTCGGATGGCTCTCAAGGTTTGCCCAATGCTCCCCGCTCCAGTCAGGACTCTGCTGTCGCTTGAGAGCGCCTTCGTTGAGCAGATGGTCAAGAATTTCGCAAATCTCCTGCCGATCGAATAGAAGGTTCAGATAGCAAGGCAATTCAGCCTGTGTGGCAAGATGTGAGGCGATAGACAGTGGAGAAAGAAATGCGTTGGCGTACAATGGAGATTCCCGGACGAAACAAAATCTGGGCCATCACGATCTGCAGCCCAGAGTGCCAGATATCGGTCAATTTCTTGCCCGTAAGGTCGTACCATCGCCGGGGAAATATCCTTATTACTGGATTGTCGGAGACTAGAACTGTCCAAGGCTGGATGTGCCAAGCTGCCACGATGACGCAAGCTGAATTTCCGACCCAATGCACAAGGGGTAATGGAAGCTCTGCCATGCTCTGTACAACAGATAGAACGCGATGATTGTCGCCAAGGGTCTAAATAAAAGGGTAAGTCTTGTCCAGAATTAGATGGATGGGACGTACTTGGAGTTCATGTCTCCTAACACCCTTCGAAGCAGCTCGATGTAACGAATCCATTATCTGCTGGGCAATTTTGCGATGAGTTGAATCAAGGCCCGAAAGGAACAAGACAAGCGCCGCATCCAAGCAGCCCAAACAGTCTACAACGCCATTTGATTTTTCTTGGCAGCAGGCAGGTTGGCCATTTGTGGCCAGTCCATGAAAGACCTGGTCATGCATCTCTATATCTGGTGATGTCTCCGGTGATGGCGTGCCAGAGGGCATTTCGGAGTCTTGTTGCTCTCGGCCAGGCTCCACCATTTTAACGAAGCGGACACTCAGCCTAGTTTCAATCTGGTCGTCGTCTAGTATTACAGACGATCAGGAAAACAGCGTCAACATCGGTATCGAACGTACTAACCTGCTTTCTTGCTCTGCCAGTCTATACTAGGTCGAACACTCGCTGCATGAGTAGTGTCAATCTGAAACTCCGCCTGTAGGTATAGAAGTCAATGAAGAATGGAAGGAAGTTTAGGACATCGAAACCAACTCGGTCTTCAGAAACCAATTGCAGAAGTGCACTTGCATCGCCGTCAGTTGCAAGCAAAGGCCATAGATGCCAGGCCATCTCATCAGATGCTAGATCTTCAAGCGCAGAGGCGTCTTGGAAAGTATCTCTGGATATCGTGCCATTCAAAGCATGCTGATTTCTAAAGCGGTGGATTTATCAGTAACAGCTTAAGAATGGAACGGGAAGCTGCTTGCGTCTCTGATATCTTCAGTGTTCTTCCGGGTTTTGTTTGCGAAGGGTTCCGCATCCTCTTCGATAGAACGCCTCGAGTAAGGAGATTTGAAGTAGCTCTAGAAACATACTGTTCTCCAATATCATGAAGAAGTCTCGCAGCGGCCTCAGATTCGTATGTACTACCCGGAGCTCCAAAGACCATCTACGCTACATGTTAATGGGGGTATATGGACCAACCAAATAAGGCGTACCTTGACAGCAGCTTCCGCGACGCTCACTTCTTCCGAAGTGACATTTGTAGCAGACTCTGCGGATGCAGGGGCGTGGAGTGTAAAGGGGTGTCCCAATAGCCCTCTTTCACGCCCTTCGTCAACCAGTCCACTCCACATGAACTCCCAGATAGGGGATTCTAATTTTTCTGAGATATTCCAGTTATCTTGGATTTCGTCTATCGAGGCTGGTAGCTTGATATAAGTGAACTGAGCCGCAAGCCCAACTCGGCTAGAAACATTATTAGGATGACAAGGTGACCCAAGCGTGAGAGTCCACGTACAGGGCGTTCTTGTCAATATACTTTCGCAGAAATTCTACGTGTTTGATGAGGTCAAAATCCGAAGGACTATTTATGTTCGAGTCCGGCAGATCATCCGTCCCCCTGTACTGCGACCAAATTGCATACCATCTGTCTTCGAGACGCTGCAGGTATGGTGCAGCTCCAGGCCCTGCTCGAAGGGTGACAATTCTTTGTCGAACGGAATTCCGAGGCACTGCGGGGAAAACTTGACTTAGAGCGGACCAATCAAGCTTGGTGCCGTCTCGACAACGAGCGCGTATAACGGCGGAAGCGTCTCGGGCTAATTCATCATAGTCACGGTTCCAGTGGAACCGACCCCTTCGCCCCAAAATTTTCGGTTCGTTGTCTGGTTTCAGAGTCATCTGCTGCGTCCTGTGTTACTGTTAAATATAAAGACTGACCTTCTGCAGAATCACCTTTACTCTTGACTTTCCTCTTGCTGCTTGCCAGCACAGATTGCTTACCGGGAGGAGTACGTTGCTGTGCTATTATACTCTGCACAGACCGTTCTGATTGAGATACTGCCTGAGGTAACTGGACATTCCGAGTGAAAGGCGCAAGCGGTGTTAGCAGGGATGATCTAGTTTTGCTTCGAGGCCCCTTCGAATTGATCTTGATATCTCGGATGGCCTGGGCAATTTCGCCTTCCCACTTCTCTACATCGTTGCCTGCTGACTGGAGAAAGCGAGCACGCACACGCCGCATACGTGATGAGGCGGCGGAAGCGAGATCGTATGGATAAACCCGGTGGAGCAAGGTCTCCCAGTCGGTTTCCCGCTGCGATTTGGCTTCTGCTGCTTTTCGCTGCAACAACGCTTTGACTTCCGCGGCTTTTTGTACGTCACATTTCTCCTGCATCTGCTTCTGTTTGCGCTGGTCGCGGGCTTCAGATTTCAGCGCTTTTTTGCGAGCCTTCTCTAAGAATCTTTCGACACTTGCCCGAGGGGCACTGACAACCCAACATATTTTTTGCATCAGAACTTCTCCTCCATCACGTTGGTCTCCAGAAGACTCGGCTGCGACGCGATGCATAAATCTCCGAAGGTAATGCTCTTGATGCCAAGTGAAAAGATAACTGTCGTTCCATGAGGCCTGGCGGCGGATCGATTTTGCCACTCCTATACTAGCCACGGACGGCCGGTTGGAATTGCCGATAGCCGTTCCAATGTCGGTGTATAGTGTTGTGTCTTTGCAGGCTTGTGCGAGATGTCTCCAGTATTCTTCGGCCTCTGAAACGGTTTTGACGCTCACATCTTTCCAAAAAGAGGGTGAGCGGTCAGATTGCGACCATAGGTGAATGGGTGCAGCTTCAGTGAAGTGCCAATGAGTAGGGGCATTGGTAGCGACAGTCGTGGCCCAGTCATCAAGGGATGCGATATCGAAAGCGGTGGGGTGCCTGCCATTAGCCTCACAGGTATACATGGGGTTGGATGATGTCGATGGGCGCAAGGGGACTACCAGGTCCAAGGACCGAAGAAATTCCAACAAATCTAGCAATCGAGTTCTGGTTCTTGCTCGGCCGATCTGAAGTGAATTGTGCAATGCTGGGGGTATTTTTGCTACAGGCGTAGCTTGGCCTTCTGAGGTCTTCATAAAAGCATCTACCGCTTCGTCGTGATGTATTGCACCTATGACAGCGCAAAATGTGGCCATAGTGAAGTCGTGGTAGAAAAATGAAAAATCCACAATGCGGGCCTCAGCAGAAACAATCCTTGAAGAAGAAATGTTCCGTTCAAAAAAGTTCAGTGAAGCCAAATGGAAACATCGAGCTCGAATAGCCTTGCCAACAATGAACCCATACATTTGGCTCAACGTGGTTTTCTCAGCTAGTAAAACTTGTCGAATGGTTGCATCGTCCATTTCGAAAAGCTGGTCAGCTCGAGCTTCGTTACGGCGCGATCGGTCTTTATCTTCGCCATCACGCCCCTCCATTTGTAGCAGCTGAAGGGGAAGAGCAGAGCTTTCGCCGTCTTCGTGTGTTTTGGAAGTTCGTCTACATGGGGGGACAGTGACTGAAAAATTCTGGCCTAGATTGGCCAAGAAAGCGTCCAATGTATCTTGTTCGATATCCGGTAGGTATACCACAGTGGCCGGCCGAGATGCTCCAGTCGTTGTGAAGAGGGTGGTTTTTACTATCTTGATGCGTCCACGAGAAGCCATTGCATCCAAGGTGCTCGCTGCTGTACGCTTATCCAAGCGAATACCAGGGGGTGCGCTGGTAGGCTCACCGGCGCGGCTTAGTGCCTCCACAAGGTCCGCATGCGCATCATAAAACTCTTTGGTGAGAGTGTTCATCATGCCGCCACACTCTTCAAGAAGACGATACAGTTCACTTTCTCGTCGTAAATGAGACACGTTCACTAGCTTGGCGCGTCCACTTGGTTTGTGTGGCTGAGATCCTGGTGCAGTAACAGAAACCTCGAGCTCGATATCAATATCAATTTATAAGGCTTACAACCGAAAGGACTCACCGCAGGAGCTTGTACTATTAGGGAATTATCGAGCGTAGCTGTATTGGCCAAAGCTTGATTTTGTGGCGTATGTAAAGGTGCGTTTGAAATAGACTCTACGGCATCCTCCGCCAACACAGTCTGCAACGAGGATACAGTATTCACTGCCGTAGCGCCAGAGATCTTTCCATCAATCGAGTTATCACACGCGGCCATCTCAGATTCGACAGGCTCGGCGATTTGTCTGACAATTTTTGTGGATGTCGGGACTGCTAGTGACCCATCTGGCAGAGAAGTTCGTTGGCGCTTCCTAGGTGATCGCCGAGGTTCGTTGGATGAGGCTTGATCGTGTGAGCTGCTCTGTGCAGCAGCGCTCTCTTCACGATGAGGAGAGTCCGATCCTTCATTAAAACTTGGCTCGCCACTCGAATGCAGAGATATTGCTGATTTCCGGCTTGAGGGTCGTCCACGCTTTTTAGCAGGCTCTTTCTCTGGAGCCAGCACCGGTTCCTCTGCTACAGCAACTATAACCTCGGGAGGGATGGCTGTGGCTTTCAATTTTTTGGAGGGCCGCCCTCGTTTCCTCGGAAGCTCTTTAGCTGGCGCATCGAGCTGGTCATCGAGAATTGTCGACCTTCCCGAGAGTTTGGGATCAATAAGTGGATTCGGTTTTGTTGGTGAACGGCCGCGTTTTTTCGAAGGCGACGCTGGCATTGTTCCACCATTTTCATTGGAAGCGGAGCCATCAACTTGCATACTGATCCCTTTGCGAGAGACGGGAATAACAACTTCCACCTTGTCGAGTATGGGCGGTGTGAATGGCGGCTCTTGCTCTGAACTGAGCTCGATCCGCGCTTTCTTGGGCGGTCTGCCCCTCTTTGGAGCAGGACTGGTAGGTTCTTTGACGTCTTCGCCGTCGTCGTCACGTTTACGTTTCCCTTTTCGCCTGCTGCCCTCTGGGTGTTTCCGTGGTCGTCCCAGTTTTACTGACCCATCTGGTAAGATAGGATTGACACGCGCTTTCTTCGGCTTGGAACCCGCCTTGCCTTCGCCAGGCACAGCTTTGTACCTACAAGTATCAGCGAATCTGTTGATGGTGGCTTCGTCCTCGTAGAACCACTCAGAGGGTATAGGTGCAAAACCACCGACCACCGAAAAGTCAATAGCAGCATACCCGCTTACAGCATCATCCAGACCTTCTTTGGCGACAGCGGCACGGTAAGAGGCCATCGTGAAGTATCGGTGGCGGTGTTCTCGCCCGAAGGTCTCCATCAGCCCAGCTGTTCCGAGGTCGCTGAGATGGGCCGGCGGTTGGGTGCGTTCTCCGCGGATCAGAAGGAGTTCAATGGTACGTTTGTCAAAGTTGCCTAGACTTGCTGAAATTTCCTGGTTGTTTCTCGTTAAACTGGTACATTTTGGTGAGAGTTGGCAGACATACGATCAAAGTCAACCCTCTGGTGCCCGCCTCTTCTAACAGATCAGTAATCTGCCTTTGTAGAGACACATTCATTTTGATACCGCCGTCCATAGCTGAAAACAACTAGCGTAAGGCGAAAGCTTTGAATGTAAGGGAATGTAGACAGACCATTCGCATCTTCCAGTGCGAGTTCCTCGTCGACAGTGGTTTCGGGCTCAACAACAATCTTCAGACTTCCTGTGTCTTGGTTCGCATCAGCAGAAACTAATCTGATGCACTTGATGTGTCTGTGAGGCTTTCTGGGGTTGGTAACAGAGACCCTCTCAATGTCGCCGGCTACAATCAGCTCTCGAAGGCGCGCTTGAAAAAAGCGTCTGTCAAGCCGAGTGGGATTACGGAAACCCTGCAATCATGGTAGTCAGCGGTGCGTTCCTGAAGAATACAGATAGAGCATCCTCACAATAGCGACGAGCATAGTTTGGGAAAGGTACATGTTGTTTTCGGAAGCCTGGAGCAGCTTGAGGACCCTTGCTCGAATGAGAGGCAGACTGGACATGTGTCGTGTGTCGATAGGCTCAAAGGATATAGCTGTATTGAATTCGGCGTCTTCCTCTTCTTTGTCGTCCAACGCGAGCTCATTGTCTCCCGTGGCAAAAGCTGGAAGGTCCGCCGCTTGCGCCTCTTCGTGATGAATCAGCTGCCAAGAGCGATCGCGCTCGTAGAAGTACTTGTGAATGACGAAGTTGGTTCCAAGCCCGGACTTTCTTCGCTTGACACTGCACACATTATCTCAAAATGAGTTGTGCGATGTGTAACGAGTGCAAAAACACTGACACTAAATCCAAGTCGACCAACTGCTTGACGAGATAGAAACAAGTTTTCTGGTCATATTTGGAGTCTTTGCCGAGATCAACGACGCTGATACCGTGTTCCCGGCCACGGGTGATGAGCTGCAACGCTGTGTACACCATAGGGCTAAGCTTGGATGGCTGAGGGCACTCTTAATCAGTCTGGCAGCTTCGCAGATCATAAAATGAACAGACCCTGATGTGCGACCCGGTGATTGCAGCGAAGCACGTCTCTGGGTCGACAGCAATTCTCAGCTCATCGCCATGCTCTGCCTTGAGGTCCTCCAGCGACTTGGCCGTTGCATTTGGGATGATGTTCAGAGCAGGGGCGGCTTCATCTGGCAGCACCTCCTCTCCCTTCTGTGCAGCTTTCCTCTTAGCGCTCGTTTGCGGGGCGATGAAAACTTCTGTAGCACTGCCGGGGGGCATTGTTCCCACCCGCACCGTTGGTTGTTGCGCGATAAGGGACCAGACGAAGGCGCAAAACGCGTCGTCGACTCTTTGCGAGTGCGTCGCGTCCACATTGTAGAAGCCGATGATAAAATCGCGCAGCCGAGATGCGTTGCAGCCTGGCAGAGCAGATCAAAATGAGAGGGGCGTTGTTTGAGTGGAAGATAAGCGAGAAAGAAACGACATGTTGGGGGTTCGAACTTGGTTACACCACCGATGGGAAACGGCAAAACCTGGCTGGAATGAACTGAGACCTCAGGGATGTTCGTGCTCACCTAGATCCCCGTCGAAAGCCAATTCGCGAACGCAGTGGTGGACAAGCTCGTCCATTTTGATTAGCCTCCCAAGTGATCAAAAGCGAGGGAAGCTTCCTGGATGATCGTGCCCGAAGAGCAGAACGTCCAGAGTGATGTTACAACAGAAATGATCTGTCTCCAGAGCTATAATTTACAGTGATTTTGAGAGAGACGAGTCACAGTGGGCGGGAAGTTTCCATATCTTTCTGACGGTTTACGTTACTTTTTTTGGCGTGCCGGGCGCACCGCCGCATGCGCCACAGCACCGACTCTCCGCGTCACCAGTGGCCAATTCGGGCAACGCGCACAAGTTCTGACATTCGACTTGGATTTGACAAAAAAAAACACGACCATGCAAATTGAGCAGAAATTACAAATGAATAATGTAGGTCGTGTAGGACTGCAGATGTCTATGCGAGACAATTTTGGGTGATCTATGCGCGGTGCTTCCGAAATCCTCTATCATGTGAAACCTAAACCCAGGGAGAGGCAGCCCAACCAGCAATCTATATGGGCGCTGGTTGTCGTTCCTTCGCGTCGTTCCACATCTGTTGTAGTACATCTGTGAAGCCAACTTTGCCACGAAGCGCGTTCTGCTCGAAGCGTTGCACAAGCCAGCCTTCTAGCCGGTCTGCTACACTGCGCCAAACGTTCATTCGTGTTTGGAATTCTGCGGTCTGCAGGAAAGAGGTTTTTCCTGATGATGGACTGGGGGAGTAGCGGATACGCTCGAAGCATGTCGCGAACTGGGATAGAGAAAGATTGACTGAAGTGATGGTTGCTTGCTGTGTAGCGGGGTCGATGAACGATATTTCGCGAACGAATGCGTCGTCGGAGCCACCAAAGAGCTTCAGAGAAGATCAGGAAACCGAATGACAGGCAATGTGAGAAACAACGCACCTTGGTTATCCATGTGGGGTTCTTTTGCGTGCATCCAAGAACCCGTTCCGTGCGGATGATGCCCGTCTCAGGATCGACAGTTCGATCAAGTACATCGACTGTCTGGACGTGTGTGCAGTGGGGATTGGGATATTTGTGCCACATCCCGATGACTACATGCGACCAAGGGTGCCTGCGCATGCGCCGTCAGTTGGCTATTTGCGGCGAGTTCGTTGCGAGAGACTCACTCATAAGTAGAGTTCTGAGAGAAGTAATGCATGGCTGGTAATAATTCGCTGAAGAGCGAGGGATAGAATAACGTAGTTGGGTGGACGAGGTGTCGTGTGAGAGGCCGGTCGAAGAGTGCGGAGCGTTGGCGGGGTCCATGATATTTTCATTCGGCGGTTCCCGATTGGTGGCCGATCCGATCCGTGTTCTGCCGGCATGCTCATAATCCTCATTACATGTGATGGCATTACATGATGCATGCGCAGCTCCTTGCAGCGTGATGCTATGATTACAACAAGTATGACATCCCTATCGGTCTCTCTCTTCCGCTAACTCTCGGAGCTCCGCAAGTCTCGCTTTCATCTTCGGTCTACAGAGAGCATCCATACTTTTCAATCAACCAGGCCAAATTAAAAGACTGAGCATACTCACACGTCGAGCAATTTGGCCTCCAGCGCTTGCTTCTCCTCTTGCAGAGCCAATCGCTTCTCAGCATCTAACTTCGTGCTAAAAATAAATGAAAATAAGCCTCATGCCTGCGATGGAGCGCTGGAGCGCTGGAGGCACTCACAATACATATCCACCCTGTCCGTCATAGTGCAATATCATTGAATGATACTTCCAAAGTGACGGCCTGTGTGACACAGTCAAAAGCGTAATGCCTGTCTTGGTAGCATAGTCCATCATACGGCCTTCCATTTCCTGAGGTACCAACGATGTCGCCTCGTCCAAAACAGCGTACTGCGCAGGATTCTACGGTCAACGAAATATCGACTAAGCGTGAAAGATGCGCACTTTGGGCTTGTGGTAGAATAGTCGGGCCCAAGCAATCTTCTGCTTGTCACCGCCGCTGAGAGCGTCTCGCCACTCTTTGGCTGCATCCCAGCCTCCCTCGCGTTCGACAATGCCGTCCATTTGGACCACTGCCAAGATCTTGAGCAGATCATCGTCCGTGTAATTTCCTAGGTATTGTATTTAGCATACGTTTGCTGCTCTACGAGCAAGTAACTTACGGGTGGTCATTTCTTTCCTGGAATGTGGGTATATTATCTGGTCACGAAGAGTGCCCAGTGACAGGTATGGCCTTTGGGGGATAAGAATGAACTCCGACGCCGGGGGTTGGTACACAGTTCCACCGTAGATTGGCCATAGGCCACCAAGGATTCGGAACAAGGACGATTTTCCGCATCCATTGGGACCCACGATCAGCAAATGCTCCTGCAATACACCATGTTTAGTATAGCGCGTGTTGCGCCAATAATGCCACGAACCCCTGGCTTGACATAAAAGCTTAAGCTTTTCACTAGCACATCGCCATTGGGCGTGACGATGGGAACGTTCTCAAATCTGATCTCTTCCGAAAGGACTACCCGCCCACGGCCCTTCAGGACTATGACGCATCGTCAGATAAGCAGCAAGGATATTGACGTTGAGATACTGACTCTCGGCGTTCTCGTCAGTTGCGCTGCTTACAAGCGCCTTCTCATACTTGCCCTTGCGGACGTCCGCCATACTATCCAACAGTGAAGAGACCCGCGCAGTATACCCGGCCAGCTCGGACAAGTCCTTGTATGAGTACATCACACGCCCAAACGCGTCTGTGGAACTGTTAAATGGTTGTCAGCTAGGTGACTCTCGGGACTTACCTGACGCCGACAACAGAAGACGCCTGTTAGTTACGAAGCCTTCTGTCCGCCCGCCGAGGTCGAGGCTCGATATGCCGGGCAGCTTGAAAAACACTGGGATAGCGCATACCACAAGCCCGAAGCTTCCCCACAGCCATTTGATGATGCCCTCTTCCACACATCCGAACCACCAACTCCGTCTCAGCACCTTGTTCTCATGCTGCACCACGCCGGCGTACTCCCGATCAATGAGCATCTTTTCCGTGTCCTCGCCGCCGAGGAAGGCGATCTCTTCCGCGAATTCTGCAACACGAGAGTGGGTATGTCTCAACGAGCCCGCAAGCGAGGCTGATAGTGCTGTATACTGCCCGAAAGGCGGAGTCATGAACCGGACTGTCAAAGTCAATTTAAGCAGGAGCATTCAATCATGAAAATGAGGCTCACGCAGCGCAGCAGATGCTTGGACGGCAATGGTCAGGCCGAGGAGACCTTCAGCACCCACGTTTTGAGACAGCTGGTAATTGTAGAGAATGACATCGAGGACAGGCTTGGCAATGTTGGCATAGATCGCGGCCAAATGCGACGAGAAGCGCTGGATATCCACAGTGATCATTCTTTGCGATGCATGAGCCTCTGAGAAACTGCAGCCGCGAGACGAACTCACTGGTCTGGGTTCTTTATCCTGTCGTCCAAATTAGCTAGCTTGTAGTAAACCTTGCCCTCCGGACCATCCTCTTCAGAACCAAGGTATTGCTTCATGACCTCTTCTGTGAGCCGAGTCCGGTAGGCTATCGCTAACTTGTTCTGGATGTAACTGAGCCAGGAATTGGTCCATGTGGCAGGAATCGCGACGACCAACCAGCGGATGATGTTGAAGAGGAATTGCAGAGGTTCCTTCCGCACAAGACTCGCAACAATCCTACAGAGAATGAATAACCACAGACTCCCTAAGGTATTGCATTGCTTACTTTCCGTCCAGAGCTGCAACGTATAGAGATATGGCCGTCCGAAAGATGAGCAGGCTGGTGTGTGTGAGTAGCAGCAGCGCTTCCTTGGACCTTAAGCCGGGAATCACGATCCGCAATATTGTCGATAGACGTTGATAGAACACATCGTCGACCTAGTCAAGAATGAGCACTCACGAAACAAGTCAACATGGGCATGGTACTGACTGCTACTCGGGGAGCCTTGCCGTCACCGGCCTTCTTCCCCTTCTTTCCCCCCGCTGCATCGCCTTTTCCCTTCGCCGGCCGAGCGGACAGTCCGCGGTATGTTGACGACAGCACATAGAAGATAAATGAGATAGTCAAGCCCCGCTGGACCAGGGGCCGATGCGTGGCATAGGTCGCTGCGAACTTCGCGAGGCTGGCCTCGCTGGGTCGTAGCTTGGAGAGAACAGCCATGGGGTGTTGTCAAATCGCCCCCACGAGCGCGTGTAGCTGCAGTCACTGGTCAAGATTGTTGCATGTGATACGGACGTCGGAGATGGATCATGATGTTGCGCGGATGTTTTACATGGGGCCAAAGCAAGCGCCCGGCTTATGTAACGTCGCGATCGCATTTACAAATTACAATTGTTGTGAAACTGAATAACTTGAACTCGACCTCCATTCTACCATGGGCGACCACGAGGCTACTTCGCTCGCAAAGCTATCCGCAATATCACCCCCCACGTCGAGTGGACCGGTCATCGCGGTGGATCTTGACGATGTGTTGTGCCAAACAAACCAGGCGCTCTCCAAATGTGAGCGTCGATTTGAAATCGGGACGGAGGTTGGAACTGACTCCCCCCGGGCAGGGTTCAATGAACAGTATCCGGGATACAATATGACTATCGACACTTTCTACTGTTGAGTGCATTCTATGTGGCACGCCGCTTCGCTCTCTTACCGATCTTGTTGCAGACTACTACTACTGGAAGGTCAGCATTCCCGTCTAGCGGTGCTATGTGCAGTGATTAATGAGTAACAGAACCCCCACTGGGGCACACCTACGGAGTGCTTTAGAAAAGTGAACGAGTTCTATGCATGCGACGCCATTTTTAAAGCCAACCCTGTCCCGGGTGCGTGAAACTAGCTGAATGCAGAAGTGAGCTCAACCCCGTCCCAGGTGCGCGAGAAGGCGTTCAAGCTCTGCGTGATCTCGGCTACCGATTGGTCATTGTGACTGCGCGGATGAAGGCTATTCGGGACTCCAGCTGGGATTGGATCCAAGAGCATTTCCCTGGTATGTGCATGAGTGCTAGTTTGCAGGCCTGCCGATGCTCCAAGATGGTGCATGGGCCATGCATAGCGCATCCGCAACTCATATTGAATTTGACCCTTGATAGATCTCTTTGACAGCATAATATGCACAGGCCAATTCGAAGACTCTGCAGCACTCAAAGAAGGGCACGAAATGATCACGAAGCTCACGAAGCATGATGTACGCAGATATCCACCGAGTATATGCCCTTGTTTTACCGTGCCCCTAGGTCTGCGTCAGCTTGGGCGCTAAGCTCCTCATTGACGACTCCCTCGAGAACACCCTTGAGTGCGTGTCTCAAAACCCCCCTACACACACCCTGCTCTTTGGCGACTACGAGTGGAACAAGCGGCAGTCTTTCTCTACAGACAACAGAGACGACACCGCATTCGCCTACAGGCTCGAGGCCGAAGGCCCGGAGTTCTGGAAAGCGGACGAGAAGCTGGTCGTTTTCCCGCCTGGAGCACCGTTGTGGCGTGTCAGAGATTGGGCGGATGCGATCAGGTGGATCAAACAAGCTCGAGAAGAGGGGCGGCTGTGATTGTGAGTACTGCTCCGGCGAGTCGTTCTCCCGTTTGCTAAACCGGAAAATAGGTGTACATAAATTTACTCGGGAATGTAATCGGTATGATCGAATGGGAGCTTTATTGCACTCTATTGTGATCGTACTTGCTTGCAAGACTTGCAACCTGGGAAGTCCACGGGTCCCGTGTTGCATCTGATCTCATACAGCTGCGGTGACAAGATTGTGTGATGTGCCGGTTGAGGCTAGGGACCCCAGCAGTCAGGTGTGTACTTCAACAGTCATTTCAAAACACACTAAAGTCCCAGATGAACCTGCTCCCTATTAATTCCCCTTCCCTGCGACTAACATTCTTATCCTTACGTCGCAGGGATTTCAATCTCGTCGTGCCTTGAGATCTAACCAACAGGGGCTGTTGACGTGGATGCTGACAAGGACTAGCACAACCAGATGATCTTATCGAAAGAATGTGCGCATCCAGCTCATGAAGAAAACGCATTGAGCCGTTTCAGTCCGGTGTATTTCATATGCATGGTGATACAAGTAAGCTTTGATTTAGTTGAACTCTACACGATTTTCTTAATCTAATATGTTGGTTCTCAGTACCGCAACATCTAAAGCTGAAATGATGTTGACGAACCTTTCCGGACTCGACATCATAGGTCCACCCAGTGATGTCTGTTTCCTTCAACACAAGCGGGCTGTCCTTGAGGAACTGCACATCGCTCTTCACAGACCCTTCGAGATCGCTAAACTCCAGGAAATCATACTTGTCGACTTGGCTGGCCACCACTACGTCGTTTGGGGCGTCGTTCTTCACGATGTCCTTGAGCTGTTCCGTGGAGAAAGTGAGCATGCCGCAGCCGGTGTGGTGGAACACCGCGACCTCGCGCGTCCCAAGGAGACGCTGCGAGATGATGATGCTGCGCAGGGCTTCCTTGCTGATCATGAAATCAGTACCAGCGCGGGGCGGATCGTGACATTGGACTCACGCGGATCCTCCAGCGTTGCGAATGACGTGCGCGTCACCCTCGTGTATTCCAAGACTCGCCGCCGGGCTGGAAGGATCGTGATTAGTATCCGGGGATCACGCTGGGAGGATCGGCGTTATTCACTCTATGCGGGCATCCATGCACGTCACTGAGATAGATGTGTGAGTTCAAATATTCAATTGATACGCATAAATTGACATACCGATGGTGAGCTTTTTGCCTGGTGGCAGGGGAAGAGAGCCCTTGTCGCCGAAGCTTTCGACATATTTTGCGTTGGCCGCAGCGAAGTTCGGGTGATTGGCCATGGTGTTTAGGATGGTATGAAGGATTGCAATTGTGAGCCGAGCTGATCAAATACGATGGTATATAGTCCGATCGCCACCAATGGCGTTCGATTGCGCCATTCTCGATTCGCGGCCTCCAAGGACGATAGAAGCAAGTTCAAGATAACCAGTGATGATCATGAGGTTCCTGAAGCAAGCACTGGAGGGCACGAAACTAGCACATCGATGGCGTGCTTTGGCAAGCAAGGTTCAACTAGGCGCAATCGAGGAAAGACATTGCCCGAGATGCCCTTTGGAAGATGCCCGAGTCTGTAGATACAACATGAAGACGCCATCGACGTCACAATGCAGTACATTAGTACTCCAGGTGCAGGTGGAGCAATTGCAACCAGAAACATGGCGTGGCCTTCCTATAATTATTGATATCCCGCGTTAACTGAGTCTGGAATCTATACATTGTGGCTGACCCTGCCAGGTTGATCTTTTGTTCTGCGGCAGTTATGTCGTGATAGGACCATGCTAACTACCATGTATTCTAGTTCTATTCGAAAGCAGACACACGCTCAATTCAGTCTGCTATCTGAGTTTATGATCACAAGAAAGACGCATCTTGGCTGCTCTCAGGAAACCTGGCTTGCAGAGCGTCTCAGCTCAAGAGGCTGACATTTCGAATCCACCTTGGATGCGATTGGCTTGTCCTTCCCGAAAATGCTGACATTTTTCCGTCAGCCTCCAAGACGGCATTCAGGAATGTGGTCATCTTGTCAGCCATGTCAGCCTCTCCCAGCACTATATAAGGAGCTCTAAGAGGATACGACGTTCTATCAAGGGAGCGTCCTACCTCGTCCTCCATTTACTTGCTTACCCTCCGACACTCCTTTCCCTCCATCCCCAGGGTGACGACCCTCGCAGAAAGTCGCGAAGAGTCAAGACCTCGAGACGGATGGCCCGCCCTCTTGGCCCCGCAGCGGTCAGAGGTCTTCAAGCCGGCGTCCGGGCGTCTTAACCCAAGAGGTGGCGTCGTAGAGAAACGAAGCTCAGGGGATCACCTTTGCTGGAGCGCATCGGCCCTCAGCCTTCGGGCCCCGGTACGTTTACTAACCCCTCGACACTCCTTTCCCTCCATCCCGCGGTGACGACCGTCGAAGAAAGTCGCGAAGAGTCAAGACCTCGAGACGGATGGCCCGCCCTCTGAACCCCGCAGCGGTCAATGGCATAAGATGGCGTCCGGGCGTCCTCGTGTGGCGTCGTAGAGAAACGAAGATCTATGGGGGCAACTTTGTTTGGAGCACAAAGACCTTCAGAGGAGAATCCTCAGAGGGGGCTCTCGGGCCCCTGGTGCGTCTTTTAGATTCCTTGGCTTGTCGCTTTGCTAATGAGCCTTTCTTTTCGCGCGTGTGCTTTCCCGAGAAATGGTTGATGGCCCCCGGAAAACCCGCCTGCCACAGCATATAGCCATGGACATACTTCTCCGGCATAGTGGGGCACGGATCCGTGTTAAGCAGTGCGATCATAATAGCTACACCTGCTGTAAATTACATTGTGTGCATCAATATATGACAGCTCGAGGATGGTGAATCGATCATAAAGTAGTACCCGAGATTTTCTCGGTGGCTCCCGCACCGATGATTCTTTGCATTCGACGTCCTATGCAGGATAACGTTAGACATAAAAAACAAGAATAGAGCGGGGCCCAGCTGGCCACCAGACATATTATGGTGTCGTGGAAACCTGGATCACATGCACACTTGGTTGGTATGTAATCCAGGCGGCACGTCAGAGTCACTGGAAGCGATAGGCAATGCACAAGAAGCAACAGTCACAATTTCTCCAATGTGTTGCCGACCAGTATTATCGGCTGGTCTTGCCTGAGGACTGAGTACGGTTAGACAATTTGGTCAGCTTCGCAGCGCGCAGCTTAACCAAATCATGGCACGCGAGCCGAAATCAAGACGCCGTAGCTTTCTCAGTGACCCTGCGCACTAGTGCAGGCGGGACGACGTCCAGCTGCGCAGGCAGGTCCTGCGGGTCCGGGTGGCCCTAAAGAAGAATGCTGCACATCAGTACAACGACGATCAAGTTTTTCAAAATGCTGACGTGGCTGAGATGGTAGCGCAGGCCGCTGAGCTGCTTATACTGGTTCTGGCAGTTGGGGTGTGGGCATGGATGCACCTTCTTCGTTCCCTTCGATGTCTGTGCTGGCAGACTCATCGACTCCAGCGCCTTCTGGAAATGCGCCTTCGACACCTGCAAATGATATTGGAGGCCATTGACCGACTTCCAGGACTTCCCACACCCGGCCAGTGCACAGCGGAATGGAGCGCCCCCGCCAAGCACATCGGTAGCGTGCTCTTGTTTGCTGTGGTCACTCAAGGCCCGCGAGGTGCTGTAGCTGTTCTTGCTTTCGACCGCGTCCAAGGGCCAGCAGAGACAATGGCCACAAGCATAGGGAAGGACATCAGGGCTAGAAGTCAAAGGGAGGTCCCCATTGAGGCGGAGGATGTCAGTGGGTCTGCGCTTGCGACCAGATGGCTTTGGGGGAGCGATGGAGGGAGCAACATCGGCAGAATCCAGCAGGGTAGTGTTGGTCCTCGTTTGGGACTGATAACTGCTGTCATGGTCATCGAGATCTGTAGTTGAATTTCGATATCGATCGCTATCCTCAATCACGGGTACAGTCGTCTCAGGAACTGCACTGTCGTGCCTAACAGAACATCCTGGTGGCGTATCGTTGCTCGGGCCATCATCCATGTCAAAGTCTCCGTCTAAATCCACGGGCCTGGTGATACGATCAAAGCTCGTTCGCGCTGGCGTCCCTGCAGTGTCGTAGCTAAACCCGTCCATATCATCTACAGGGACATCACCGTGCACGGTGTCATTCATGTCCATTGTGTCACGGTCTATGCCAAGCTCTCGTGGCGGAGATGGACAGGTGTAGGAAAGCCCCAATTGTGTCCTGTCGCTTGGCCTATGGTCCACGTCGCCCCTTAGACCGGCAGTCGGCGGAATGTGCAAATGCGGGTGCGATTCCCGAACGGCAGACAGCGCGGGGTACAGCGCGTGCTGATGCTGCGGCGGGTACAGATCCACACCTACATTGCCAAGGTCATGCCCACTCGCCTGCGGGAAAGAGGCGGCACCGAAGTCCTGTGTGCGCACATAACTGCTCGAAGGATACGTGTTGCTCTCTTGGCCGGAGCCAGACCAGTACCGGGTGACATCCAGCATCGAGAAACCAGACCATTCAATCTCGGGTTGCGGCTCGGGATTGTGCCTGGGAGGGTCCTCATGATAGACCGCGGGAGATTGATTTGACAATGCAGAGAGCCGTTTACGTTCGAGTAGCCTCCATCTATACCACAGTCAGAGACGCCATAGATGTGTACGATGGCTCGCATACCTGTTTCGACACCCCAAGCCGCTCCTCCTCAGTTCCGCGCCTACCAGACCCCACTTGACCCCACCCCCTCCCCCACTGGAACCTACACAGACGAGTAGCCGAGCATCCTCCTCCGGTGTCCATTCATCTTTCCTCAGCGCAGGATCGAGAGCTTCGCGGTATCGCTTCGCGCACGCGTCGTCTGTGCGCCCGGGGATGGCTCGTGCTATCAGAGACCACCGCGGGCCGTGCGTAGTGTGCAGGGCGAGGAGTCGCGAATCCTCGATGGGTGTCCAGGCAGATTTCTTGACATGGGGCGAGAGCGAGTGCAGCCAGCGCTGCGAATCGTAGATTCAATTTGAATGTATATCGCACTGTTTAGAATAAGACGAGTTGCTGGAGAGACTTACCTTCCTGCATGCCTTGTTCGTCCGCCCCGAGACGACGAGGGCTATATTCTTCCAATTATCGTTCTCGCCGTGCACCGCGACCGCCTGCCTAAGTAGATTGTCTTCATGTGCTGTCCAAGGTCTGCTTGCTATCCGCCCCGTAGCCATCGTACTCGTCAGGATTCAGCGCGCCTTGCAACGTCACGAAATTAGATGATCGAAGTTCAGAGCAATCATGTCAAAACTTCTGTCAGATGATCAAATTCGCGGGGTCATACAAGGACCTCTAGTACGGCGTGCACATTCAAGAGGCAAACTTTCGCTGCCGTTTGGAGACCATCCAGCCTATTCCGTGATTGTGAAATACTTTCAGAAAATAAAATATCATAGCACAGTGTATACTCGAGTACATGCTCTTTTTTTGTTTTTGGCAAGGAACAACTTCCGAGTCGACGGTTCGGTCCCTCTGAAATTCCATCACTCTTGCGCACGTATACTTAGTCTTAGATCGCCCACGATCCTTGCATAATATGTGCATTCCCTCGAGTAACATGGCCACTTCACTCCCAGTGGCTTCCTGTGGTTGCGCGCTACAGCGGGGTTGGTCCGTGGGAAGCTAATCGAGCAGTTACTCCCTGCTGTGCGCAACGCCGCAACGCCGACGCTGTCGCAATAGGACGCCTATGCGCTCGATCATCTTCGCAGAAAAGCTGGATCGAGCGAAGAGTTCTTGGATCGCAGGCGACCCGCCTGCTTATCATTTCGGCGCATGCTTCATCAGGGAAGTCCTCCCAAGAGCAGGATATCACCAGGGTCTGTATCCATGGGACAAGGCAGTCGGGAGTGCCAGGTGTGAGCCGCTGCAACGTCTCGGCCGTGAGTGCGTGCGCGCCATGGTCCCGTAGAGTGAATTCTTTTAGAATAGGAGTCTCGGTGAGATACCGAGTCAGGTCATGAGGTAGAAATTCGGCGCCAGCCACGAGTGAGAGGGAAAAGCTGGTGATGCTTCCTTTCGAACGCCCGAGGAATGAGTGAAAGTCATTCCCAGCAACCCAAGGGCCGCTGACACGTTCGACAAAGCCTCCCATTGATGTCTGTGAGAGATCCAGGTGGTTCAGCACGGGTGTCGAGAGGTATCTAAACACTCTCCGGGCTGATATGCTGACCCCAAGGTTGAGCGTTCGCAATTGTGAGAATTCAATTGGCGCCAGCCTATCCTCTCGGCCGGATGGATCGCCCAGGCTGACGAGTCGTAATGTCACCAAATTGCGGCATTGACCTAGAATAGCAAAACTTTTGTCGTCCGAGTAGAAGCTCATTATGTCGAGGGATGTTATAGATATCCACGGCAACTTGAAGGCATACAGACTCACGCTATCGAAGTCAACTTGAATAGTAATGCTCCGGAGCCTAGGGGCATCCTGGAACACATCCGTAGGGTTAATCTGGTTGTGCGCAAGAATGCCGAGGTCTATGTCCAAGCTTTCGAGCGAGGTCAATTGACCAGACACAGCAGACAGGCTGCGTATTGCCCCTTCGGTTCTGATGAAGATATGGATGTCTTTCCATCTTGGTGCGTAGCTGCAAACGAGTTGGAAAAGGGGATTGTGTTCGATGTCCCGCAATAGCATATCCCTATGAAAGGATAGCTTCAATGATAGAGGGAGATCGCCTGAACGTGAAAGCCAGGATCTAGATAGCATGGCTTCGCAGGAAGACTCCGTGCAATCACTGTATATGTGAAGAATGAGAGACGACCACAGCTGCGGTGTTGAGTGCGCAGTATCTCTCCAGAGACGGCAAATCTGAGTCAGAAGCAACGGGGCTTGATAGGGTGATGGGTCCACGGGAAAGCATGGTAAACAGTGTATGAATATCTTCGATAGCAGCTCCGCAGGTAGGACAATATTGATTTCTGAGAGGAAAGATGGTGTGGTGTTCAATCCCAGTCGTTGGTCGACGTCTATGCCTGCGATCAGGTAACTGGAGATAAGTTCGCGGATATCCTTTTCGCGTTTTACTTTCTTAGGTTTGATCTGGTTGCCGAGGTCCTCCATTTTTGCGTTGGCGGGACACACGGGCAACAGTGGTTGGTTCAGTGGCCCGGGTGGCGCCGAATGTCAAGCTTATGAAGGCGGAGCTTCCTTGAGTGCAAGGATGATTCAGAATCCTGTGACGAGAATTATTGGCTTTAAACGCTAGATCAAGAGCCGTGGTGAGTCTCACCTGGCACTGATATCAGAAGATGATCCGAGATGCGCTTGTAGGAAGTCCCAATACCCTGTAAGCTATACCGCTGCTCAATATAGTACTACAGGGAGACGGCGCTCTGTTTTTGTATACGCAGAAACTGTCCAGGTGATGCGGCCAGATCCTCAGACTGTAGAAGACTCCCACAGTTGCAGCTGCAGGTAGCAAAGCTATCGATTCTCAGTGGGGTCCAGAGGCCATGCAAAGACCCGCCTACCTGACACAACGGTTTGCCTACAAGTGGTAGATACTTAGAATCAAACTAATTTCAACAGCGTTTCTGGCAATCTGACCAGCGAGGCAGCGTGCATGCAGACGGTCCAAAGCAAGTGCGTCCAGGTGCGTCCCAAACCGCGCAGCCATCAATGTCATGTCACGCCTCACGCCGTCACACGCGCCCCATCTTCTACTTTCGACCGCGATGTCTCTGGTACAAGGCTACTCATCCGACGAGGACGACGGCGCGGCCGTGCAAGGCGGCGACGTGTTCGGGCTGGGCAACCTCCCCGCCGCGAAAAAAATGCGGGTCGACGAGCCCATGAGCGTGCAGCTGAAGCCGCAGGCGGCGCCGCATGTTCTCGCAGAGGTGCGCGCTCATTTTTTTGCTGCTTTATCATGGTTGTGCTGGGAAGCTTGGGCGTATTGTCGAGTGCGGCTGTTCGAGTACCTGCGGCGATCACCGATATCGCTATTCCACTTCCTGGCGAATGCACGCCCTAGCGATAACTCGTTTTAACTGTACTGCCGCGGCAGTGGCTCGATGATCTCATTCTATTCAACCTCGCAATCATGCTCCTAGACCGACACTGACGCATTAATCTACAACCCAGGACCCCCTCAACCAAACCTCCCTCATCACGCGGCCCACAGACACCCAAATGAACGTCAACATCCGCTACGAGGACATGACGCTCCCCACCCAAGGGCCCGAGAACCCGTTCTCGGACCGCAACCGCTTCGCGACGCAGAACGCGCTCGCGGGGCACGTCGAGGAGCAATCCATGACCGAGCACGCCTTCCGCGCGCAGCACCTCACGCACGCGATCCTGGGCTACTCGATGAACCCCTCCGTCGACGAGTCCGGGCCGCGCGTGCTCGGCGACGTCGAGAAGGCGCGCGCGGCGGGGTTCGCGACGCTCGACACGCTGCGCGCGCCCCGTGGCGCGAAGAAGGCGCTCAAGCGCAAGCGCGCGGGGAAGGGCGATTTGGATGTGGTCGAGGGCGACGGCGCGTACGCGGGCCCGTGGGCCGCGTGGGAGGGCGACGAGCCGCACGGCGGGTTCCTCGACGGGTTCACTGGCGCGGATGGCGACGAGGACGACGACGAAGACGAGGAGGAGGACGAGAACCAGCGCGCGCTGCTCGCGGCGCAGAAGAAGGCGGGGCACAAGCCGAAGCGCACGGGCGCGTTCGGGCAGGAGACGTCGGTGTTCCACGGGAAGAGCATGGCGGACTACCAGGGGCGCACGTACATGCACGCGCCCGTCGCGGAGGCGCCGGGGCTGCTCGGCGAGCCCGGCGCGCAGGAGTGCTTCATCCCGAAGGTGTGCACGCACACGTGGACGGGGCACACGCAGGCCGTCGCGGTCATCCGGCTGTTCCCCGGCACGGGGCACCTCATGCTCAGCGGGTCGATGGACACGAAGATCAAGGTGCGTCGCTGTGCTGCGGGTGGGGGTGTGGCTGACGGCGGGGCAGCTGTGGGATGTGTACACGCACCAGAACTGTCTGCGGACGTTCCACGGGCACGTCAAGGCTGTGAAGGACCTGTGTTTCAACAACGACGGCACGCAGTTCTTGTCGTGTGGATACGACCGGCAGATGAAGCTCTGGGACACGGAGACGGGTGCGTGCTTGAAGCGCTTCAGCAACGGGAAGATCCCGTACTGCATCAAGTTCCATCCCGACGCGGACAAGCAGCACGTCTTCCTTGCAGGGATGTCGGATAAAAAGATCATACAGGTGGGCGATGCCGCGCTGTTTTCGCGGGGCAGGCGCTGACAGGCGCGCGCAGTACGACATGAACACGGGCGAGATCACACAGGAGTACGATCAGCATCTGGGGCCTGTGAACACGATCACCTTTGTGGACGAGAACCGGCGGTTCATCACGACGTCGGACGACAAGACGATCAGGGTGTGGGATTACGATATCCCCGTCGTGATCAAGTACATCGCGGAGCCGTACATGCACTCGATGCCCGCGGTGACGCTGCACCCGTCGAGTGAGTCGCGGAGATTAAATTCGCTGGTACCCCTCTAACCGCGCGCGGCAGACAAGTACTTTGCGGCGCAGTCGATGGACAACCAGATCCTGATCTACAGCACGGACAACTTCCGGCAGAACCGCAAAAAGCGGTTCGCGAACCACCAGGTGGCGGGGTACGCGTGCCAGGTCGGGTTCTCGCCGGACGGGCGGTGGATCAGCAGCGGGGACGGGTCGGGGAACGTGGTGTTCTGGGACTGGAAGACGGGGAACATCAAGTCGCGGCTGAAGACGCACTCGCAGGTGGTGATCTCGCACGTGTGGCTGCCGCACGAGACGGTGAGTGGTGCTCGCGATCGCGCGCCGCCGATGCTGACGCCGGGCGCAGAGCAAGGTGATTACCGCGTCGTGGGACGGGCTGATCAAGCTATGGGTACGTCACTGGCACCCCGTTTTTCATTCGCGGTATCTGACAGGCATCCAGGATTGAGGCATCGATGGGAGGGGCAGGGTCGTGGTGACAGGCTTCCTGTTGTGTACTGTTGTTGGGGCATGATGTCATTACTGCCGATCCATTACTATATCCGGCGTGCATAGCACTTACGTTGCCCGTGTCTGCGCACACCGGGACGACTCTGACAGACGCTGATAGACTCGGGGCAACGCTAATCAGTGCTCGTATGCGCATATAGCTGTACGTGCGTGTGGACGAGCTCTGGTCGCGCGTGGACGCATGACGAGCGGATGTCAGACAAGAGTGGTGCCTGCCGACGGCTGGCTGGTGGCCCAGGCGCCTCCTGTGACCTCCTGTGACCTGCTGCAAACCTTGTTCGAAACGCCCCGGTTTGCATCCGTCGTGAAAATACATTCTGTCATCCGCTCGTCAGTGGTTCGCGGCCGCCGCTGGTCGATCACGCAAACGCCGTGGCTGGCGGATGGCATCGCGGCGGCGACGGCGGGTGCTGGGCAGCGTACAGCCTGTCGCGTCGCCATCGCCGTCCGATCAAAGGTGCCCGCTGTCGCAAATACTCGCAGGCGGATGCCCAGGAGACAGAGGGTGCCTGTCGTCTGCAATCCGTGCCTGTGGCTGCGGATCACCCTCCGCCCAGTGCGTCCGCCAATCGCTGCCCGCGTGCGTGTGCTGCCCGTTGGCACTGGGCACGCCCGCCGGGGGAGTGGAAGGTTCCAGCCGCAGCGCTGTGGTGCGCGGCTTGTGACCAGTGCACTGCAACGTTGCGTTGTATGCGGTGGGATGCCGGGGCTGCCGTGCCTGGCTGCAAATAAAATTACCTGGCGGTATTACCTGGGATGTAATAATATTCAGGCCCGCCTGCGATCGTGCATTCCCCCAGCGTGCCTGAATGGCGCTTCGGAACGCAGCGTCGCAGGGGCCGTGGGAACGGGCGATGGATGGAGATGGAGCCATCACCGGCCAACAGACCGCGGGCCTTAAATACGCTGCCCGCATGGTCGCCGCGGCTTCACATATCTCCACCCCGCTAAATAAAACCCACGGCCCACTCTCCTCTTCGCCCTCACCCACGCGAAGCTCTAGCACTATGCTAGCATTCAAACCCCTGTCCATTCTCTTCTTGTTCGTCTCGCTCACCGTCGCTGCGCCTGTGCGTCCATTCCCCGTTCGCTCCTGTTGATTTTCGCGGCTGACTTTTTTCTGGGTTGCTAGGTGGCCCAGCCCGCGCCGGGACTCGAGCTCCGTGACCAGGGCGGCCGTCCCAGCGGCATCCGACGAGACGAGGGCGGGTACTCCCATGGGGGCAGCGGTATCAAGCGTGACCAGGGCGGGCCTCCGGGCGGCGGCAGCGGCATCAAGCGCGACCAGGGGGGATGGGGCGGACACGGGGGGAGCGGTATCAAGCGTGACCAAGGGGGAGGCAACGGCGGAGGCGGCAGCGGCAGTGGCTACCGCCGCGACCAGGGCGGGCCACCAGGGGGAGGCAGTGGCATCAAACGCGACCAGGGCGGACCACCAGGAGGCGGCAGCGGCATCAAGCGTGACCAGGGCGGCTGGGGGCACGGGGGCAGTGGCATCAAGCGGGACGAGGGCCA
Organism: Athelia sp. TMB; assembly: GCA_014898675.1. Lineage (NCBI taxonomy): Eukaryota > Fungi > Basidiomycota > Agaricomycetes > Atheliales > Atheliaceae > Athelia > Athelia sp. TMB. The sequence goes on along the minus strand of JACXVL010000092.1, from coordinate 97,161 downwards.
CAACGGCGGCGGTCCCAGCGGCATATAACCCCTTCTTGACCTCTTCATTTGTGAGCCTCCTCCCCACACCGCCCGCTGCTGTTGCTGACTCCGTCTCCAGCATTCTCGTGAAAACACCGTTCTTGGTGCACTGCGCAGTGAACGGCCATGGCCGGCCTCACCAGGGACACTTGCTCTACTTTATTGCTGTTTTGTTCTGTCCATAGCCCTTTCCCCCGCCCCCCACCCCCTCGCCCGCACGGCCCACGCTCGTTGCCCATATATCTTGAATACCTCTTACTACCCGCAATATCTCTCTTTTGACTTCTATTTTTACCATTGGGTTCCTGCTCCTTCTCTATTCCTCAGCTCTATCAATACTTTACATTTGTATTCGTGTGTACCATTTGCCTTGGATTTCGCAACCGAATGCCCGAAGTTTAGCACCGGCGCTCGTGGGGGGATCATGAGGTGCTGATCCATGATGCCGCGATTACATCGGCAAATGCTCTGACACGACGCCCCATCGCATGACCATCGCAGATCTGCTGCTGTTCGCTCCATCCCTGCTTCTCCTGCACATCTTCGCCGCCTTCTAGCTGCTTCACAACGTCAGCCGCTGACAGCAGATAGGCAAATGAACCAGCGCCGGACCCGTGGGACAATGCGCCACCAACAGCTTTAGGGCAGGTCCGCAACTTCAGGGCCGGCCAAAGCGTATGCGTCTGCGCGCCTGCAATCGGGCGCGGCAACCCTTTCCCAACGACGATGGCGACCTCGATGATGGACGAGCCCGTGCCCGACGACCAGCTCACCGACGAAAACCGGCGCCGCTTCATGGAGTTCCTCTCCGACGACGCGCGCGAGTACCACGACCAGATCGTGCGCATGGTGTCGCGCGGCGCGCCGCCGCGCCTGATCGTGAACCTCGACGACCTGCGCGACCACGACCGCGCGCTCACGGAGGCGCTCCTGCGCCAGCCCGTCGAGACGCTCCCCGCGCTCGAGGGCGCGCTGCTCAAGCTCGCCGAGGGGCTCGCCGGCGACAAGCCCGCGCCCGACGCGCCGGCGCACTTCCGCGTCGGGCTGAGCGGGTCGTTCGGCGAGAACCACGTGAGCCCGCGCACGCTCAGGGCAGAGCACCTGGGGCGCATGATCTCGCTCGAGGGCATCATCACGCGCTGCAGCCTCGTGCGCCCGAAGATGGTGCGGAGCGTGCACTACTGCCCCGAGACGCACGTCTTCCACGCGCGCGAGTACCGCGACGCGACGAGCAGCACGGCGAGCGCGCCGCCGACGAGCAGCGTCACGCCGCAGACGGACGACGACGGGAACCCGCTGCTGATGGAGTTCGGCCTGAGCGAGTTCCGCGACCACCAGCGCATCAGCATACAGGAGATGCCCGAGCGCGCGCCCGCGGGGCAGCTGCCGCGCAGCACCGATGTGATTCTGGACGACGATCTGGTGGACAAGTGCAAGCCGGGCGACCGCATCCAGCTGGTGGGCGTCTACCGCAGCGTCGGGGGCGGCGCGAATGGCGCGTTCAAGTGGGTCGTGTGCTTGCGAGGGCTGATGGCTCGATGCTGACGTCTGACACAGGTCACTCATTCTCGCGAACAACATCAATCTGCTGTCGTCCAAGATCGGGGGCGGTATCGCGCAGACGCCTCTGACGGATAACGATATCCGGCAGATCAATCAGCTGTCGAAGCGCGCTGACATCTTCAAGCTGCTCTCCGAATCCCTGGCGCCGTCGATCTTCGGGCACGAGTACATCAAAAAGGCCATTCTTCTGCTGCTTCTCGGGGGCGCGGAGAAGAACCTGCCAAACGGGACGCACATCCGCGGCGACATCAATCTGCTCATGGTCGGCGATCCGTCGACCGCCAAGTCGCAGCTCCTGCGGTTCGTCCTCGGGACGGCGCCGCTCGCGATCGCGACGACCGGCCGAGGAAGCTCCGGCGTCGGCCTCACCGCCGCGGTCACGACGGACAAGGACACGGGCGAGCGGCGCCTCGAGGCGGGCGCGATGGTGCTCGCGGACCGCGGCGTCGTGTGCATCGACGAGTTCGACAAGATGTCGGACGTGGACCGCGTCGCGATCCACGAGGTCATGGAGCAGCAGACCGTCACCATCGCCAAGGCGGGCATCCACACGAGCCTGAACGCGCGCTGCAGCGTCGTCGCCGCCGCCAACCCCATCTACGGCCAGGTAAGCGCGCCCGCCCCCCCGGCTCCGCTCCGCTGACGTGACGCTGCTGGTTAGTACGACGTGCACAAGGACCCGCACAAGAACATCGCGCTGCCGGACTCGCTGCTCTCGCGGTTCGACCTGCTCTTCATCGTGACGGACGACGTCGAGGAGGAGCGCGACCGCAAGATCGCGGACCACGTGCTGCGCATGCACCGCTACCTCCCGCCGGGCGTCGAGGAGGGCACGCCCGCGCACGACAGCCTCGCGCAGCCGCTCGCGGTCGACGGGCCCAGCGCGCCGGACGCGGAGGCCGTCGACACGAGCCCGTTCGAGAAGTTCGACCCGCTGCTGCACATCGGCGTCGCGGGCGCGGCGACGCGCTCGCGCCCGGGCAAGGAGAAGAAGCGCGAGGTGCTGGCCATCGCGTTCGTGAAGAAGTACATTCAGTACGCGAAGGGCAAGCCCGCGCCGGCGCTCACGAAGGGCGCGGCGGACTGGATCGTGAATGTGTATGCGACGCTGCGGAATGAAGAGGGCGACGGGAATCAGAAGAAGGTCGGTGCACGTACTTGGTGTTGCGGTTCGATGCTGATATGAGTCCGGTAGACGTCGCCGCTGACGGCACGTACGCTGGAGACGCTGATCCGCCTGTCTACCGCGCACGCCAAGGCGCGCCTGTCGACCAAGGTAACGCAGAAGGACGCCATGGCCGCCGAGGAGATCATGCGCTTCGCGCTGTACAAGGAGGTCCTCAAGCGCCAGAAGAAGAAGAAGCGCAAGCTGCCCAACGGCGTCGGCCAGCAGCCCGCCGCGGGCGACACCGACGACGAATTAGACGAGGACGAGGACGAAGAGGAGGAGGCTGCTGCTGAGCGCATGCAGGTGCCGCCTGCGAAGCCCAAACCGAGCCAGGATCCCGTCTGGGAGGACGACAGTCAGGATGTGCAGATGGACTTGGACCAGCCTGCTGCTGCGACTACAGCAGATCAGCGCGCCAGCACCCTGGTCACTGACGGCTTGAGCCCCCAACGGTGCGTATACTGGATGGACCGCGTAAGCCCGCACTGACTCTGCTGTCCAGGTTAAACCAATTTAGGACCAAATTGGCAAGTTTGTTCGCCGGGAAGCTGCAGGATGATGATCAGATGCTTTTGGCTGACCTGTTGCCGCTCATCAATGAGGGCCTGGCCATTGAAGATTGCTTCAGCACGGCGGAAGGGACGTTGGCCTGTGAAGCCATGGACAAGAACTCAGAATTGATGATCAGCGACGGTATCGTGTACAAGATATAGAGATTTGGGTGTTTGTGTTTCTTTGCTTCACCGGCTGTGTTACGGTGTACCCTCTGCTGATGCTACTGTCCCGCTATTGTCTTGCTATTGATCTTGTATTTGATACCTTGTATTGTATTTTCTGATATTGCGGACACACAGTGATCTACACTAGTCCACATATGCAAGTCCTGATTGTTTGACGCAATCCGACATCACGAACTACCTGCCACAGTCCTCTCTCGTCCTCAGGATCTGTTGTACTTCCTCGCGATTCATCTCACAAATCCCGACAGTTCCGTCCACCAACTCCTCCCAATCACTGTCATTGCCCATACCAAATGTAGCGGTCAGCAGCTTGTCCCAGGCCTCGCCCTGAACAGCCACTAAACGACCGCCTTCGAGAAGCCTGAGCCACGGTGCTTCCACCCTCGGCCGGCTGCTCGAACCGGACAACACGGATTGGCAAGTCTCGACCCAGAGCTCGCACTCTGCGCAAATGGTCCGGCCTTGTGGGACACTGATGCGATGCCGGCCTCGATACAGGATCTGCCGATGGAAAATGTGCTCCGACAGACGGGACGCGATGCGGCGGTACAGTGCCGCCACCGTTAATGGCGGCAGAGTTGAGCGTAAAAAGGTTAAATGCGAGGAGAGCAGCGCAATAGGTCCCAATAAAGAGGGCGACAGTGCGATATCGTCCGCTTGTTGCGCATCTGACTGAGGACTGCGAGCGCGTTCAGTAACAGCGATAGAGCGGAGAATACTAACTTACGCTGAGAAATGCGCTTTCAAGCCCTGTTCAACCTCGCCACAAACCTGCTGCACAATGATATCCTCCGCACGCACGGCCAGTTTTGCATACTGGAGTACTAACTCTTCGAATATAGTGCTCTCTGGCGCCTCTTCCTCAATAGGGGACGGATCTGGCAAGGAGGACTCGGCTTGCGCACGAGCGCGCAACGAGGCTCGTTGGTTGATCTCGGTCCAAAGCTCGAGGAAAAACTGCATCGCCCATTTAATAAATAGCCATAATGCAGAGCTGAACAAACACTTACTAGCTCTTCTCCCCAGCTATCCATCGCCGCCTCCATAAATCGCGCGCTTACAAGGGCCTTGCAGAGCCTCTGCACGCCCTCTATCCCAGCAGTCAGGCGGCCTGTGTCTACCCTCACACTTCCCTCTGCGCCCCCACCGATTGCGACGCCTAGCGCACCGGGAACGGCACGCACAAAGGCAGCAGAAAGCGACTCGAACGCATCGAGTGAGGAAGATATGCGGGCGTGATATTGCTCGAGTAGCGGGAGCTGCACGGATATCAAGAATCGCGTCCGATGTGTAAAATGCGGTAATGGAGAATAGCGATCTGAATGTAGGATTTGTAAGGAAGGAAAATGGCACCATAACGCTGTACTAACCCGTCACTTGCTCAACCAACGCCTTGAGACGTCGTGCAGAATTTGTTGAACGCATATCGTGTTCGCTAGACTCTGCTTCTGCGTCTTCGACGATGAGCCATGCGTCCGGTGCACTGATGAGCTCGTTGTACTGGTCCTCAGCAACTAGAGTTGGTCAGCCCCAAGACAAGATAACAGAAACCATCAACTGACATAGCTTTTCGCCTTCCATCCATGCATCGAACCATTCCTTCTTGCCTAGGACAATATCGCTTGTCCCATCCCACTTGTCTTGGATGTCTCCAGGCCCAGCCGCGGATGTCCCGGCAAGACTGAACCCATCTTCAGTAATAGCAGCATCGAATGCCAAGGCTTGGTATATTGTATGTGCGAGCAGAGATGGCCGGTTCAACAGAGTGGGCACCGTGCGTGTCAATTTCCGTGAGAGCAGCGGGATGAGCAGCATCGTGAATTCTCTCTGTAGCGGGTGTCAATGGGCGACTCAGACCAGGATTTTAAACGTACCCAGGCCATGATATTGCGATACTTGGTGGATGCAAGAAGATGTTGGACTACGTTTTCCATGAACGAACGGTGCTCGTGGGTGACATTAAGCACGTGTGTGAAGTACCACTCTGGCTTTGAGGGGGGTTAGGTGTCTACGAACTTTGATTGAGATGCAAGTACCTTGTCGATCCTGTTCGTCTCTCGCGTCCCTTCGAAGTGGTATTTAAACCGCAAAGACACGGGCTGCACCAGCGCCTGTATGGGATATAGTCCGTCCTTCTCGCTCCGTTCAGTCGGTGTTGGGCGTATTTTCTCCCCTCTGTAATCGAAAGCTCAGGGATGGCATTCTACCTTTGTATATGCGCAACTCACAATTGCTGTAGATTGAGTAGATTGAGAAATGCAGCTTCGAATGCTTTACGCTCTTCAGGGGTTGCAACAATGTAGTCAACCGGCATCGGCCATTTCAGCTTCTCTGCAGCAGATAGCAGATTTCTAACAAAGCGTCAGACATGTCAAAATATTATTGCTGAAATACACATACCCAATTAAAACCCCCTTCATATCCGCCCATGTCTTCTCTCGGGTTTTCTCAAGGAAAGTCACAAGGGAAAGTGTCTGCTGGCCCGATGCATCTGCTACCTGCGCACAGTTGGACGCAACGGTTGACACAAACGTCTGGAGGGACTTGTACTCGGTGAGGGATGGCTCTGCTACTGCGTCCTTCGAGGCGCGAATCTGCTCAACTGCGAGTTCGCTGCAGGGGTTCAGACTTGGATGAGATGCCAAGCGACAGCATACTCACCTCAGCTTCAGAGCATGATCGATGATTTGCACGTAACCCTTCACGCTCTCCAGTTCCTTGAGACTTCGATGCAGGCTCTCTACGTCCTCTAGCAGGGTGGGACCCGTTTCTGATTCCGACATAGCGGATACAAGCTCCTGCGACAGATATGCAAGCTCATCCGTGAGTGAGTGTCGAAGAAGGGACAGCTCCTGCGCAGAGTGAAGATGTGCCTCTGCCGTCGCACGCGTGTCAGCGACTAGTTTGTCCACATTGGACTGGGATATGGACAGCTGAGCTATGACGGATCAGTAAGCTAAGATCACGGAATCGCGTCGCGAGTGGGATGAGAAGGAAGCGCACTTGTGAGCTGAGCGTATTGCTAAGTTCCTGGGTCTGCTGGACCAACCTGTCAAGCTCGTCAAGATCGTCGAGTGAATTGCACTGTTCGTTGAGAACTGCAAGGGTCTTTTGGTGCGAGATCTGGGCATCTGGGGGCGAGAGCAGGGCCCGTATTTGTGTGGAGGACATTGTCGAGAGTGGCTACAAGCACTTACAGGGCCATACTGATGGCGGGGCACTGACGCTGGCGCCGCGTGTGCAATTCGCGTCTTCAATACATCTTTCATGTTCTATTACTTAGCCACAACCTGAGACTGTCGACTTTCTGCAGCTTGTTACTCACCAACTATGACAATCCTTTCATTGGCCATATGGAATTTGAACTCATCTGTGTCACGAAATATTGCGTCTTTCTATTGGCTTGGCTGCCCATACCTGCTCATCAACTGTTCATCCCTGATTTCAATCACGACTTCCTCCGTCTTGCAGCGTTACTGGGCTCACAGCTTCCGCAAAGGACCCTTGAATTTGCAATACCTAGCATCTGCTTATTTTTCTTGTGGGACTCGAAGATGAGAAATTACAGCCGGCACCAGTTGTTACTCAGCCGCTTGCTGTGGCCTGCTCGGGCTCTGTGTCTACGGCCTCTCACCCCGGATCGACGACATCGCTTGCATACATACAAGGGCGCCGCTCAGTAAGTACTCGGTAAGCTTTGAGTCAACTTGATGACGGAACCCATTGCTCGGAAAATGACAGAATGATTAACACCCCCTGAGTGCTAAGGCATCCCATCGCCTATATAAGATGTAGATGGTGCAACCATCCTTCCACCAGCGCCCACTTAAACACCCAAACATGTCTAACACCCAACAAAAAGCTCTCTTCCTGCTCGAGAAGTTCGGTCAATTTGCTGTGCGCAACACCGCAATCCATGCACCCGGACCTGGAGAAATATTGATCAAGACCGGAGGCGCCGGTCTTAACCCAGTGGACTGGAAAATTCAGAAGTATGGATTTGGCATCGACAAATTCCCAGCCGTCATCGGGGTGGACCCCGCCGGCACTGTGGAGGAGGTCGGCGAGGGTGTGACTTCATTCAAGAAGGGCGACCAAGTGTAGGTTTCAATTCATCTCAAACTAGCATGATATCTTAATCAAATTCTGCCAGTGTCGGTTCAGGATTTTGGACCCCTAAGCAGGCTGCCTTCCAGCAATACACCATCCTCACCGCCAAATATGCGGCCAAGGTGATTCCATCTTGTACTGGGAGACCGACGAGAACTAACTAAACCCTGCAGCTTCCGCCTTCCGTTTCTGTTGAACAGGCGGCCAGTCTCCCGATTGGCTTGACGACGGCTGCTGTGGGGCTATACCAGAAAGAAAACTATGGCGCTGGACTCACCGCGCCGTGGGAGCAAGGCGGAAAAGGAAAGTACGAAGGCAAGCCACTCGTCGTGCTTGGTGGCTCATCCTCCGTCGGTGCATATAGTGAGCTTCAGCATTCCATCACGCAAATGAAACGTTCTCATTCTATCAGTTCTTCAACTCGCGAAGCTCTCTGGATTCTTCCCCGTCATCACCACAGCGTCGCCCCACAACGCTGCTTATTTGGAGTCTCTCGGCGCCACTCACGTTCTTGACCGCCACCTTGACTCCGCCGCGCTGCAGAAAGCGATCGAAAGCATTACTACGGTGCCCATCGATGTCATCTACGACACTATATCTGAGGCCGACACCCAGAAGCTCGCATATGGGCTCCTTGGCGCCAACGGCACCTTGATACTCACTCTGTCCGCTAGTGTGGGAGACAAGAGTGACAGCAAGACGGTCAAAAACACAGCGGGAAACCCATTCACTCCAGGAAACGGGGAGATCCTCGCAGGTCTATACGCGAACCTTGAAAGCTATCTCGACACCCGCGTTATTCAGGTGTGCCATCTTGTTTTTCTCTACTGCATCCAGTCTCTGATTCCGCCGTTGCAGACCAATCCAGTCGAAGTTCTGCCTGGAGGCCTGGGGGGCATTGTGGGTGGTTTGGATCGGCTGCGCGAGGGCAAGGTCAGCGCCACCAAACTCGTCGTGCGCCCCCAGGAAACGCCTTGATCTTTGAGCGCAATGATTAACAAGAACTAATGGATACTGAGAATGTGTTCTCATGAATAAGAAACTATTGTGACGTGCTAAGACGTGGCTTACTATATGAGCAAGATCGAATCCAGCTTCAAGTTGGACTATAGCATCGAGTCGGGGTGATTTGCTCGGCCGCTCAGGAGTCTTTGAGTCAACATGATGACATAAACCTGTTTGATCTCTTTTTCTTTTCACTGCGGGCATCGATCAATCATTTGTGGAAAGACATGGTGAGAACCATTCGAAACGGAGAGACTATGTCTCTGATTGATGTTTTTGTTTAAAGCATTGTGAATGTTCTCCGAATTTGGCCCAGACTTACAATGCTTTCATGCATATTTCGAGCGAAATCTTGGATAAAAAACATAGTCTCTCCGTCCTAAATGTCTTTCACCGAAACAGGGATCGATGTCCGCAGTGTTCTCTCCTTTCCTTCTCGACTCAGTCGCGTCACACGTAGTGTTTCCTGCTAGCCACGCTAGCAGGTTTCCACTTTTTTTTTGAACGAAACAAGGATATGGATTTTTAAGAGAGGTCTACACGAAGTGGGCTGTTGTAGTTCGAGAGTAAGAGGCTACCGAATCCGGAATCCGAATCCGATGTTCGATAAGTGCGCGATATGGAATATTAGTATCCCGATCAGGAAGGTTGTGGCGTCACGTCGCCTATGTCACTGTGCATCCGCACGCCCTCTTCCACATCGTCCTTCTCCCTCCTTCATCAGCGTCGGTACGTTAGTCAGTGTTCCGAGTAAGCCATAGTCTTACAGCTACCAGATCGCCGATATTCTATCAAGTCGGGGTGACTTGCTCGGCCGCTCAGGGGTCATTGAGTCAACATGATGACATAAACCATCGCTCGAGATGATGACAGACTGATGCAGAATGATTATTTCCTAATTAGCCCCCCTCTTATAAGATGTCGATGGTGCTATTCATCCCTACATCGACGTACATCAACACATAGACATGTCTAACACTCAACAGAAAGCCCTCTTCTTGCTCGAGAAGTTCGGTGACTTTGCTGTGCGCAGCAGCGCCGTCCACACGCCTGGGCCTGGAGAACTATTGATCAAGAATGGAGGCGTCGCCCTCAACCCAGTGGACTGGAAGATCCAGAAGTATGGGTTTGGCATCGACAACTTCCCAGCCGTCATCGGAATGGACCTCGCCGGAAGTGTGGAGGAGGTTGGCGAGGGTGTAACTTCATTCAAGAAGGGCGACCAAGTGTAGGTCTAATTCACCCCAAGCCATGATCGGTTGGTAATCACGCTCTGCCAGTGTCGGCTCAGGATTTTGGAGCCCCAAGCAGGCTGCCTTCCAGCAGTACACCGTCCTGAACGCCAAGTATGCGGCCAAGGTGATGCCGTCTTGTATTGGGAGATCGACGGTATCTGAATAAGACTCGCAGCTCCCGGAATCCGTTTCGGCCGAACAGGCCTCCAGTCTTCCAATCGGACTGACGACGGCTGCAGTAGGGCTATACCAGAAAGCGAATCTTGGCGCTGGGCTCACCGCGCCCTGGGAGCAAGGCGGGAAAGGGAAATACGCAGGAAAGCCCTTCATCGCGCTCGGTGGCTCATCTTCTGTCGGCGCATATGGTGAGCCTCAGCACCCTCTCATGCGATGAAATGTTCTCATTCCACCTCAGTCCTGCAGCTCGCGAAGCTATCTGGATTCTCCCCCATCATTACTACAGCGTCGTCTCACAACGCCGCATATCTAGAGTCTCTCGGCGCCACTCACGTTCTCGACCGCCACCTTGACTCGGCCGCACTGCAGAAAGCAGTCGCAAGCATCACCGAGCTGCCTGTAGATGTCATTTATGACACTATAGCGGAGGCCGACACCCAGAAGCTTGCTTACGAGCTCCTCAGCGCCAACGGCACCTTGATAGTCACTGGGTCAGCCAGTGTGGGTGATAAGAATGACAGCAAGACGGTCATAAGCACAATAGGAAGCCCGTTCGTTCCAGGCAACGGGGAGGTCGCCGAAGGTCTATATGCGAACCTCGAAACTTACCTCGATACCCGCGCTATCCAGGTGTGCCATCTTGTTTCTTTTTGTCGCGTCTAGTCCTTAACTGCATCGCTGCAGACCAATCAGGTCGAAGTTCTGCCCGGTGGACTAGAGGGCATTGTGGGTGGTTTGGAGCGGCTGCGTGAGGGTAAAGTCAGCGCCTCGAAACTCGTTGTGCGCCCCCAGGAAACGCCTTGATCTCCGGGCGCGTTGACACATAAGACCTAATGAATACTACAGCTGGGTGTGCTCCTGAATAGATGTATGTTGTAATATGCTGTGACGTGGCTGACTGTGAGCAAGACCTGGTTTTTGTCCGTCGCCTTGATAGATCTCGGGTGCTTGAGCTTCAAAGAAGATTGAGCCTTGCCTTAATTTTCCCACACTTAGGCTTGCGCCGTCCCACTATCTTGCTGCCCTTGCTGCCTGTTCTACTACCCCTGGTCGGATTGCCACACCTGATATTTCAGAATGGTAACTTGTGTCTGTGGTAGCCCCACATATATCGCTACTGCTGTTACACGTATACCAGAACGACCCGTGATGGGTACCATTGTCGTTGGGAGGTGAAGTTGGGAGGGCCGTCACTGAAGAGCCATCAACCTGCAAAGATGGCTTCATGGTTGAGTAGTAAACATGATACGTCGAGCAAACTGTAAAAGGCTAGCCTAAATCTCGTTTAATCGAGATGAATGCTGCGAAACAAGGGAGTGGAGGATAAGGAATTATAAGGAGCCATGTGGCGACTGACTCGGAGGCGGGAATGCGGAAAGGTGGTCATGTTGTGACTTACAAACACCGGTGACCAAGCGCTTAGCTTAAACCAGCGCGCGTAAAACCGTTTTACATCTTCGCCCATGACATCGACCAGTCGAGCAGACTCACGCGCAGCAAAGGAATATCTTCTAGCCTGTTACATGTTCACAGTCTGCGACGCTCTTGTTGTTGACCATCTTAATCAGGAATCATAGTTGCTCAGCAGCTGCTGATCACTTATTTGAAACAGTCCGTCTGGCAGCATTACTGAGTTCACGACCTCCGCAGTGGACCAACTTGGGCCTCTGTTGTATCTGTCTTTTGGGATCATTAGAAGATCTGAAGAATTCCAACCGGAACTTATGCATTACTCAGCCGCTCTTGCAGTGCTCAGCCAGTTGATGTTGGAACCCTCTAGAATGATTACTACCCTGAGTACCACCTTATAAAATGGTGCAACCCCCCTTCATTATGGCCAGCACCTAGACATGTCTAAACCTCAACAAAAAGCTCTCTTCCTGCTTGAAAGGTTTGGTCAATTTGCTGTGCGCAACACCGCAATCCATGCACCCGGACCTGGAGAGTTATTGATCAAAACCGGAGGTGCAGCTCTTAATCCAGTCGATTGGAAAATTCAGAAATATGGAAATGGCGTCGACCAGTTCCCTGCCGCCATGGGAATGGACCCCGCCGGCACTGTGGAGGAGGTTGGTGAGGGCGTGACTGCATTCAAGAAGGGCGACCAAGTGTAGGTTTATCTCATCCCGAGCTAGCATCGGTAGTTAATCGAGCTTTGCTAGTGTTGGCTCAGGCTTTTGGACCCTCAGACAGGCCGCTTTCCAGCAGTACACCATTCTTAGCGCCAAGTACTCGGCTAAGGTGAACCCATCTTGCCCTGAGAGATTGACCAAAACTAAATAAGACTGCAGCTTCCAGATTTTGTTTCTATCGAACAGGCAGCCAGTCTCCCGATCGGGCTGACGACGGCTGCCGTAGGGCTATACCAGAAAGCAAACTATGGCGCTGGCTTGACCGCGCCCTGGGAACAAGGCGGGAAAGGAAAATATACAGGCAAGCCACTCATCGTGCTCGGTGGCTCGTCTTCTGTCGGCGCATATGGTGGGCTTCAACATCCTGTCATGCATTGAAATCTTCTCATTCCACCTCAGTCCTGCAACTCGCGAGGCTATCTGGATTCTCCCCTATCATTACTACAGCCTCGTCCCGCAACGCCGCATATCTGGAGTCCCTTGGTGCCACCCACGTTCTTGATCGCCGCCTTGACTCAGCCGCCCTGCAGAAAGCGGTCGCAAGCATCACCGCGCTGCCTGCCGATGTTGTCTACGACAGTATATCAGAGGCCGACACCCAGAAGTTGGCTTACGAGCTCCTGAGCGCCAATGGCACCTTGATACTCACTCTGCCTGCTAGTGTGGGAGACAAGAGCGACAGCAAGACGGTCAAAAGTACAGCTGGGAACCCGTTCATCCCGGGTAACGGAGAGATCCTGGAAGGTCTATACGCGGACCTCGAAAACTACCTCGATACTCGCGCTATCCAGGTGTGCTATCTTTTTTTCTCTGCCACGCACAGCCTTTAACTGGGTCGTTGCAGACCAATCATGTGGAAGTTCTACCTGGCGGCCTGGAGGGCGTTATTGGTGGTCTGGAGCGGCTGCGTGAGGGCAAAGTCAGCGCCACCAAACTCGTTGTGCGCCCTCAGGAAACACCTTGATATCTAAGCGCGATGATTGACGGGATTCAATGGATGCTAAGGAAGGGGATGAACAATACACATTGTGATATGTTAGGACGAGGCTGACTGTGTGAGCGAGATTGGATTCTCGTCAGCCATTTTGATTGAGCTCGAAGCTTGAGCATGAACTTGTCAGCCTCGCCCTCCCTCTCCCGTACTTGCACCCTCCCTCTATCTTGCTGCTCTTGCCGCTTGCGCTCACTGCTTTGCCTCTGACCGAGATTGCCACGCACGATATTAAAGGAATGGCGTCATGTACCTGTGGCATCCCTGCAAATATCTCTACTGCTGTCGTGCTTACGTGTGGTACGTCAAGGAAATGCTGGCGTGGCTGATAATCTAACCGATCGCTTCAGAGCATATCGTGTGTCCGAGCTGCCATATCAACTGGTGCTCCGGAGGGTCGTGCGAGCAATGTCTCTCGACCGGTATCCAAGAATCTCTGGATGGCAACAAAGACAGGCAAGTGTCTAGGTTGGAGCATGCGGACTTGTCTCCATATTGTTCTCGTCTGTTTGGCCAACGTCCGGGGCTGGAGGTGGCTGAACCGGTGGACAAGAAGAGAAAGGCCGACGATGTGGACGAGGGAAATAGAGCTGATACCCTGGAAGGCGAGAAGAGCCCGGATCAAAGCCGCAAACGCCCAAGGGCACAGGATTATACCGAACCCGAAAGTGTGCATGGCAAGAGGAAGGAAGAAAAGATTCTACTTTCCCGCATTCGTCAACTCAAAACGTAAGTTTTCGTCAGCTCTGAGTTGCTCGTGTAGAAGGCCAACCATTCGCACAGGGAGTTAGATGAGGTTCGTTCCAAGGCGGAGTACAAGGAAAATGCATACAAAGATCGATTGGTAACATTGAAACAGTACGTTGAAGCAAAGAAGCCATCCTGCTTCCTCGTTAACCGATTGCTCCATGTCAGGCAATTATTTGATGTGGCTAAGAAAGCCAAAGATAGCAATGTCGAAGCAATGCGTCGTATCAAGAAGCAAGAGGATGTCATCAAGGCGCAGGGCTACGACCACGAGCAGATGAAAGCGTGAGTTGCCAAGTCATTCTACAGAAGAAATTTACTCACGTCTTACGCTCTGACAGTAAGCTGCGTACCGCCGAGAATGTCGTGGACCTGCTGAGACTTGAAGTGCAGCGGAAAGTACAGGCCGTGCGCAATGCTGAGCAGAAGGGCGCGGAGTTCGAAGATTGGGGTCGCGAAACCAAAGCCCACTATCGGGAGCTGGTCAGACAGATGGAGTCCGACCTTCGCAGCCCCACAAAGCCTGCCGCTTCGAACCTGCCAACTTTGCAACGGGCCGTTCCAGGCATGGACAGTATCTATAGCGACATAGTGGCCACACCCAAGAAGAAATCGCGCGCCAGTCTACCCGCTCCGCGGACTCCCTTGCATCTTCTCCTCCAGAATAGGTCAAATTTTGTTCCGGGTTCAGTGAGTATGCCAACTAGAAGAAAGTTACTTTGCGCTGACAGTTTTGATCCTACCCCTGCAGACTTACCTGGGCACTGCATCATAAACACGGGATCGACATGACATGTGAACAGAGTACTACTCAATAGCATACCCCGCGGAGCTCATTCACCTGACACCAGGACCGAAAGACCTCGCTCACATTCTTCCCCAATCCATAGCTATATCCCAAAAGTCTCTGTCTAGCTAATTCAATAATTGCCTTGCATGTTCTTTGCATTTCAAATTCGGCGCAACAGGTCTCGTCTAATAGCTCCAAACATGCAGCATCTCACACCTATTCCGCTCGCCGTGGATGCTTCTTCTGCACCCTGATCATTCGATGTACATGACTGCCCTTGAGCGCGGCGTGGGTGACACAGTTCTCAATGTTTCATTCATTTTGACTAAAAGCTGCAGTCATAGTCCAACGAGCCCGATGTCAGACGAGCGTCATCTCCGCGGTGCCGAGGTCAGATCTAATCATCACGGACAAATTCACGCGAAGCACCTGACGCGATCTTAGTTTATAAAGGGCAGCAATGTGTTCGAATTGGCCAGTCTCATCATCACCTTTGCTCATACCTCCACGAGTATGTCTTCAGAAGTTCTACCCGTTCCAGTCGATGCAGCCAAGCTTCTGGCCAAGCTCGCACAGGATCTCGCCGTCCCAGATGAGATTAATGCCCTGCAATCTTCATGTCATTTTGAAGGCGACATGCCCATTCTGCCCATTCCACATAAAAGTGTGAGTTTGATTACTCGTTTGTTTGCTTCATCTCCTGATCATAGCAACAGCAAGCTATTTCAGCAGCCTTATTAGGTCTGCTTGGAATTGCGAGTGCGCGCTTGATTCAACAGCGGAATGGCAGTGCTACTGCTCCTCGCACCTCTATCAACACGAATCAGGCGACTATTTTATTCTACTCGATTGCGCTTGGGAAGCTTGGAGACTCTTCTTTTGGAACACCGAAGTTTGTCGAGCACCTACCGTCGACCAACGAGGAGCATCCGAGCTTCATGCGAAACGTTGCCACCAATGTAAGTAGCTCTGATCTGGCGTCTTGTGCACCATGGGAATTGCTGATGTGATTCACAGGTTTTTAAGTGCAAGGATGGCCGTTACTTTCACATGCACGGATCGCTGCGCCCATCGGTAGCCCTCAAAGCTCTGGATCTCGATCCAGATCTTCCGGTCAACAGCGAAGAGGAGGCCCAAGATGTCGTCGCCGCTGCCTGTGCTCGGTACACTGCAGAAGAGTTGCGGCAGATCTACGAATCATCTGGTCTAGTTGGTGATATTGTTCTTGAAGCAGACGAATACGACGCATCTGAGCAGGTACGAGGTGGTTTTATATTGCCCGAAATCTAGTTAACAGGGAAACTAGGGGAAAATAATCAACTCCCTGCCTCTGGCGCGGTTTGTCTCAATGGGTGACTCTATCCCCGCAGCTATTGGTCTTGCCCCACTAAAGGCACATGACTCCAAGCCGTTGGAGGGAGTGCGTGTGCTTGAATTCTCGCGAGTCATCGCAGGCCCTGTCGCGGGAAGGCTGTTGGCCGAACTGGGAGCCACCGTGGTGAAAGTTATTGACAAAAATCTTCCAGATATTGGTCTCCTCCAGGTATTTGAAAATATATATTTCTATTAATCATTACTTGACATTTTGTTAGGTTGATTACAACCTCGACAAGCGCACCGTGTTTATCGATGCTCGGTCGCCAGATGGAAAGGCTCAACTTGAACATTTGTTGGAAACTGCAGATGTCTTCCTACAAGGTACGAGCTCAAGAGGCAGATGCATAATTTAAGGCTTCGAACTTAAAAATCCCAGGCTATAGACCAGGAGCCATGGAACACCTGGATCTTTCACACGAGCGTCTCGCATCCATAGGTGCTCGACGAGGCAAACCTTTCGTAATAATCGACGAATCCTGCTATGGTGGGCGCATTGAGAATGCGCCCAGTAGCATGCGTCCAGGCTACCAACAGATAGCAGACTCTACGACGGGTATTGCATGGCAGACTGGGCGTGCTTGCGGCAAGGACTCGCCCATCGTCCCCCCTCTCCCCATCAGCGACTATTGCACCGGCTTACTTTGTGCCACAATGGCAGTTCTAGGCCTTGTGCGCCGCCAGACGCACACCGATACAGTATTCGCTCCCGTTGCACTCGCGGCGGTGGATCTCTGGATCAGGAAGCAGGAGCAGTACCCTGCCGAATGGGTTCTCAAGACCTACCAGGCGGGCCCACAATTCGACTACACTTGGGGTTTCTTGAAGATGCTTAATGCTATCCTCCATGACCAGCAGACCAACCATCCAGAATATTTTCAACCGTCGTTCTTTGCCAAAACCCCGTCAAAGTTCGTTGATCCTGGAGCGACGGCTGAACAAGAGGGCCCAATTTACACGCATCTGGCGCCCTTAGTGAAGATCGACGGTGTGGCTAGTGGCTTCAAGTTAACAGTACCACTAGGCCATTTCCGTCCGGGCTGGGACGAGGCGGATGCAGATCTGTTGGAAAATAGATTGAAAACGGCGTAGAGCAATGCACGTTCTTGGATTTATTGGTGCAGTTCTTGAAGTAGCTCAGCAGTCGGTGAATGTGCGATTTTGTCTCCGAACGTCACGATGAATCAATGGTCCGAACCAGCCGCGGCGAGTGAGAGAAATCGTGTGTTACTCGTACGAAGTCGATATATCCATCCAATAGTTCAGATAAAACCTGCGGCGCAATAAACTGATCATCTACCAGCACCAGCACCGGCACCAAACTGACTCGCTCTGCAGGGCTCACGTCAAGTTCGACCCTCGCGATGCAAATGTAGCACTCACAAATTTCTCATAGCAGGGTCTTGCATAAGCTGTGCCATGTCTGGCATTCCACCGCCACTCTGCATACTATTCATCTATGATAGCAAGTATGAGATAGAGTCAGAGGATCAGCGTTAAAACAAACCATGTTTGCGACGGCTGGATTAGACATGCTGTAGATTTCCAGGTAAGTGACACAGAAATGCAAGCAAGAAGGGCGTCACGCACAGACTCTCGAGACCGCCATTTGCCATCATGTTTTGTGCCATCTGCATAAGGGCCGGATTCTGCATCATTGCTGCGATGTCAGGCATTCCGCCACCGCCACCGCCTCCCATTCCTCGAAGCATGTCTGCCATCCCGCCCATCCCACCTAAACCAGCTCCGAGGCCGCCTGTGTTTGGCGCGGCAGCGACATTGTCGTCGGGCACCAGGGGAGGGGGGCCGTCATCGATACGCTCTTCAGAGTTTGTGAGGCCGGACTTGAGGTTCGCGTTGTTGGGATCGAGCTCCAAGCCTTTCCGGAATGCCGCAGCCGCTGCCGGGTAGTCACCGAGAGTGTACTGCGCATGCCTGAGAAGGGCTCCGTCAATGTCAATGCTGCAATCGCTGCGGACCGACTCACCCAAGACGAGAATACGCCTTCACGAATGAGGGATCGACTTCAATGGCCTTTTCCGAGTCCACGACGGCTGAAGAATGGTCACCCTTGCTTGCATATGCAGCAGCCCGGTTGGAGTAGTACACGGGGTTCGAGGCATCGATGGCAATGGCTTTAGTGTAAGAGTCGATTGCGGCGTCAAATGACTTAGCAGTCATTTGGGAGTTGCCTGTCGCCTTGAATTGTTCCGCTTTCGCCTTGTCTTCTGGCGATACTGCCTTCGGAGCAGCAGACGTTGCAGCAGCAGGCGCTGCTGCCCCGCCGCCGACCTTTGCTTGTGTCTTAATGAACACATCGAATATCGTTTGTAATGTCGCTGGTTTGATGCTGAGCTGGTCAACCTGCACCGAGTCAGAAGGATCGACTCCGAACGCTTCTCCAATGCACTGTACTGGTCAAGATCAAAGTGTGAGTACATAGACTTTGGCAAGATCTCAGCGAGCTCAGATGTGTGAAGATGAGATAGACATACTGGCGACCTCGAGGCCCTCCTGATCGTCCTGCTTCACTGTACCATCCGCGATAGATTTGTTGAGGAAATCGATGATGCTGAGAACCAGCTTTTGTTTGCTGGCCATAGTGAGGAATTTGAAGATGAGGAATGCGACGCGCAGTCTCGCGCAGTGCCAAATTATGGAGTAGTAGGCAAAGGGCCCGAGGTCCGTGAGAAACAGTTGCCGTTTTCGTAGCCTTGGATTTTGTTCGACAATTGCAGTGGCCAACGACGCGCACATTCCCCCGGCTCACGACTGACGATGTTCTTCTGCGCAATTTCCGGCGAGGCCCCCCAGGACCCTGTTGTCTCCTCGAAATCTGGCCATGTTTATGAGCGCCGTCTAATTCTCAAATACATCACGGAGAATGGCACAGACCCTATTACTGGGGAAAAACTAGAGGAATCAGACCTTGTGACTGTTAAAGCCAGTGAGTCTCATTTCTATTCGTGAAGGGCAGACTTTTCGAATCTCTGCACGCGCGATTCTCAACTGTAAATCTGCGACAGACCCCAAAACCGCGCCCCCAAGACCTCCCACCCAAACTTCCGTTCCCGCCATCTTGCACACACTCCAAAACGAATGGGATGCACTTGTCCTGGAAACATTTGCACTCAAGCAGCAATATAACTCCACTCGCCAGGAGCTGAGTTACGCGCTGTATGCCCAAGATGCGGCCAGCCGTGTGGTTGCGCGTCTCATAAGAGAACGCGACGCTGCCCGAGAGTGCGTACCCGTTGTCTTGGTGCACAATTTGCCCGACTAATCATCTTTGTAGGGCCCTCGGTAACGTGCAAGCGAGCATGGGTATCACACCCACAGGCCCCGCTGCAGACGATGTAGACATGGCAGAAGAAGCCCAATCGGAGTCCTTACCGGCGCCTGTATTAGCTCAAATCGACGAGACCCATGCCGCTCTTTCTGCAACCCGCAAGAAGCGCAAGGCACCCACTGGCTATGTCAGCAGCGCCGAAGTGAAGACCTTCAAGGCCACACATACCGTGCCTTCACTCCATTCCTCGTCTCCCGCAGGCATCACCTCCCTGGCCGTCTCAAAAGCCAACCCGTCCCAATTCTTGACAGGTGGCAACGACAAGATAGTCCAGCTCTACGACAAAGCCACGGACAAGGTGCTGGCGTCGCTGAAGGGTCACACGAAGAAGGTCAACCACGTCGCCTTCCGGGAAAAGGACGGCGAGCCGACACTGCTGATATCGGCTGGTGCGGACAAAATGGCCAAAATCTGGGCGCACGACAGCGCGTCGGGCGAATACATCGCCAAGTCCACAATCCGCTCACACAAGGGCGAATTGACCGGCCTCGCCGTCCACCCCTCGGGCACCCTCTTGGGCCTCGCGTCGCTCGACCGCACATGGTCCCTCCACGATCTGAACACCTTCTCCCAGATCTTCACGTCGCAGGTTTCCGAGGAGCCGTTCACGGCCGTCTCCCTGCACCCCGACGGCACGCTGCTCGCGCTCGGCACGCCGACGTCGACCGTGCAGATCTACGACATCCGCTCGGGCGCCATCGCGGCGACGCTCGCGCCGGCGGAGAGCACGCCGTTCACCGTGAACAGCCTGTCGTTCTCCGAGAACGGGTACCACCTGCTTGCGCCGAACTCGCTCTCCTCGGTCGCGATCTGGGACCTGCGCAAGCCGAAGATCACGCACTCGATCGACCTGGGGGACAGCTTCAAGGTGAACAAGGTGCTCTACGACGCCAGCGCGCAGTTCTTGGGCGTCGCGGGCAATGAGGGTGTGCGGGTGTTTGCGCACAAGACGTGGGAGGAGCTGGTGCGGTTCGAGGAAGGCGGCGAGGTCAGCGATTTGGTGTTTGGGCCGCATGGCAAGGAGATCTGGGGCGCAAGCGGGAGAGAGGTCAGAATCTGGGGCCTGGAGGCATGAGTTATTTGTTTGGTGTTTAATATGCACGTTTTGTCAACAACGCTGATATTTGTATCTCGTCTTGGTGTTTTTGTTGCGTTTATCAAACCCGACTGGTGTATTTCGTCAAAGCCTCAGATACCACAATGCTTCAGGTATCGTTCCTTGATATCTGTATCTTGTGTCGCTGCGAAAAGCCAGTGGTCATCACATTCGGCCGGTCAAACTCCTCAGAGTGTCTGCATGTTGTCTGCTGCGAATCCTGTGAAAGTCAATTTTCTGATGACTTGCTTGTCGATGGCTCACGAATCACACAAGGCGTTGGGTTACAATGTAACATTGGACTCGCTAAATAAGTACAATGATAATGGGGGTATGTATGGCAAGGATCATAAAACCCAAGAATCGTGAGTGTGAACGTGAAGCACGGGATGGTAGAAATGTGGGGGGGTGGTGTATCCGAAGGGGTTTTTGGTACAATACAAACAATCGAGTCCAATAAGATAATCTACAAAGCGGCTTGCGCGATCACCAGGTCGCGGGGCCGAACGTCGGGCCCGTGGGCACCATGAACGGCGTGCCGAGCGCGTCGGCCGTGTTGAGGTACCCCGTGTTCCCCCACCACGTCTGGATCGTGCTCAGCCCGATCGTCCCGTTCGCGGGGTACTGCACCGTGAAGAAGATGACGACGAGGCCGAGCGCGACGCCCGCGTCGAGCGCGGCGGAGAGGATGTAGTTGTAGCGCATCCACCAGCGGAAGTGGAAGCGGCGCAGGAACCACTGGAAGAAGAAGCCCACGAGCGCCCAGCTCGAGTAGTTGATCCCCGACGCGGGCGGCATCGCGCCGACGCCCGCGAAGAACACGGGGATGTTCACGTAGCGCCACAGCGAGAGCGGGTAGCGGCGCGCGAGGAAGTAGAACGGGACCGGCGCGAGCGCGCCGAGGAGGAAGAAGTAGAGGAGCGGGTTGTACATCTTGCCGACGCTGAAGAGCCGCGCGGGGCCGACGCCGCCCCAGATCATCGACGCGCTCGCGAACGTGTTCGTCGACGGGCACGAGAAGCCGTTCGCCTGCCCCTCCGTGCAGAAGTCCGCGATGTTCACGAACATCCAGTCCTGCACCGCGGTGACGACGAAGCACGACACGAACGCGGCGACGACCTGCGCCATGAACATCACGCGCGGCGGGATCTTCATGTAGTGGCCCAGCTTGAGGTCGCCCGCGAAGCCGACCGCCTGGTTCGTCCCGATGAACGCGACGCACTTGAAGATCATGTTCGCGACGGGGTGCCCCGGGATCATGTACCCCGCGAGCATCTCGTGCATCACCTGCGTCGTGATCTGCTGGTTCGTGACCGCCTGCAGCATGCCGATCGGGATCGTGAGCAGGCTCGCGAGGACGAGCGCGATGAAGAGCGCCCACACGGGGAGGCCCGTCGGGAAGACGGTGATCGTGACGATGAGGAGCACGAGCGCGGCGAGCCCGAGCGTGCCGTACCACACGTGCGGGACCTCGGGGTACGCCTGCATGAGGCGCGAGTGGATGTCGCGCTCGTCGCGCAGCGAGCTCTTGAAGCGGCGCGTGATGTCGCGGCGGTACCAGATGAAGGTGTGCACGATCACGGACGAGAAGGACGCGAACGCGAGCCCGTACGCCATCGCGAGCGTCGCGGACATCAGCAGCGGGGAGTACGCCTCGTACTTGGCCGCGTCGAAGGTGCCGTTGGTCAGGATCTGCGACGGGTCGAACGTCGCGCCCGTGTTCGTGAAGGTCAGGTAGGACGAGATGGGCAGGAACGCGGTGTAGAACGCATTGGAGTCTGAGGGGCAAGTCAGCGAAGGCCGGTGCAAAATGGGGAGGGCACTCACAATACCAGATGGGCGTGACGATGAAGAAGCACAGCACGAGCGACGCGACCGTGTTCGCCTCGGACCACCACGGCGTGACGAGCGGGCTGCCGACGTAGCCGATCATGGCCCAGTCGAACGTGAGCACGCCCATGCCGAGGCCGGTCATCGTGCCGAACAGCTGGTTGACGACGACGTTCTGCGGCGCGATCCAGCACACCCAGTTGAACACGCTCAGCGCGGTGAAGAGGTACCCCGGGAGCCAGTAGTACGCGAAGCTGCACCCGAGCGCGATGAGGAAGAACTTCTCGCGCGACATGTGGCGGCGGTCGACGGTGCCGTAGCTCTTGTGGAGCGTGTTGAAGAGCGCGCAGTTGACGAGCGCGCCGGGCCAGATCATGGAGCTCGGCCACACGAGGAACTTGCGCAGCAGGCCGCCGAGCGAGAAGCCGATGATCTGCGTGGAGAGGATGAGCATGATCTGGTAGCTCCACCCGAGCTGCTGCCCGTAGAAGACGCGCTGCGTCGCGACGATGTCCGTCGCGTACGCGCCGCCGACGACGACGTTGGCCATGACGGTGATGCACACGTGCTCCTTGATGTTGAACGGGCCGGGGTTGAAGGACCAGACGTAGCCGAAGGTGCGGAAGCGCGTCGTGGGGAGGCACCAGGCCATGAACTTGCCGAGGGGGAGCGACGACAGCTGGGCCGCGATGCCCGTGATGAGCACCGAGGGGTCTGAGGCGAGGGTAAGCAGATGTCATGATGTCATGTAAGCGGCACTTACAGCGCATGGAGAAGAACTGGTTGAGGCCCGAGATGAGAACCGTGTAGAAGAGGCCGAGGACCCACATGCGGAAGGTGCTGCAGGGCATGGTGGGGTCGTCGATGCTCGCGACTGATGCGCGGACCTCTGGGTACGGCGACTCGCTGCAGCAATGTAAGCATCAGTCGAACACAGCGGCACTTGGCACTCACTCGTCAAAGTCGGTAAAGTCCGACATGGGGGCATCCGAGTAGCCAGTGGACTCGACGCGCGACTCGGTGTCAAACTCGGAGTCCCGGTCCTTGCCGTCCTTCTTCTGGCTCTCGATGGAGGCGAGCGAAAAGGTGGAGCGCTTGCGCAGGTCGAAGTTGGGGTCGTTGAGATGCTCCATCATAAAGTCGATGGAGGCAGCGTCCTCTGGCACATCGGGGATGTGGCGCGGGGCGGAGTCGGTGGCGGCGAAGCGCGGGAGGTTGACGACTTGGGCGGCGAGATCATCGTATTCGGGCTTCGACTCCATGATGCAGAGGAGGTGACCGCCGAAGACTGAAAGGGAAAGGGAGGGAGATTGGTAAAGAGCATGGAGGGCCGGGGACCGCTTTATGAGTTGGGCGTGGGCAGGGATGCATTCCGCTGCCACCTGAGACAATTAGAACAATGAATGGGCAAGACAAAAGACGGAGGAAAGTGCCGGTTCGATATCAGACATTGCGCCGCAGATTAGACTTTGGGCAAAGACAATTGTGTTGAGTCGCCGAAAGCAGACGCGCAGACAAAAAGCTCGGATCGGACTCCGGGCGCCTTTAAACCTTAGCGCTGGTCACCTGACGATCTTATCGCAAGCCGGCGGCACCCCCGCGACATCTATGGTGTGATTAGCCCCCGCCTTGCGCAATGGGGAGCGACCTCGAGTATAATTTTTCAGCGAGGAAAGAGCTGAGCTCGCTGCGCAACCATGTCGACCACCACAGTAGAGACCGCCGTGCAATCGTCGCTGCAATCGCTGCCCATTCAGCAACCTTATTCGGCGCCAATCACCGGGAACGCTAATGACGCCACCGCCCAAGCTCCCGCCGATGCAACCGTGCAATCGCCTCAGACAAAGCAGCAGCCTCATTCTGCCTCGCCCTTGGCGCCAATCAGCGACGGCCCGTACCCGTACGAGCACCTCCTCCCCCATTTCTCAGACCAGAAATACCCGCCCCTGACCCCCTTTGAACATGCCGATCCGGGCCTGCGCGCCCTCGCCCACCCCAACCCCCGCGCCTTCCTCGACTCCGCCACCCACGTGTCGGAGCTCACCCCGAACCTGGGCACCGAGATCCATGGCGTGGATCTCGCCGCGCTCGACGACACTGCGCGCGACCAGCTCGCGCTAGAGGTGCGCGCCGCACGCTGTGCCACTAATTTAAATATTGCTATTGTCTGATCTGACGTCTCTAGGTGGCAAAGCGCGGGCTGCTCGTGTTCAGGGACCAGCAGGCGTATATTGACAAGGGCCCGGACTTCTGGCTGGCGTGGGGCCGCCACTTTGGACGGTGCGCCCCGCCGTCTCTACAATACTGTGCCACCTGACGTGACAATGCAGGCTGCACATCCACCCCACCTCGGGCCACCCCGCAGGCTACCCCGAGATCCACCTCGTCTACAAGTGCGCCATCCCCCCCCCGCGCGCCACCACTGACCACTCACGAATAATCCAGGGACGCGCACGCGAGCTTCAACTTCCACATCGACGACAGCACCACGAGCACCGTCTGGCACTCCGACGTCTCCTACGAGCTCCAGCCGCCCGGGCTCACCACCTTCTTCCTCCTCGCCTCGCCCTCCACCGGTGGCGACACGCTCTTCACGTCGCAGGTGAGCACGCTCGCCGCGCTCTCGCCGCCGTTCGTCGCGTTCCTGCGCACGCTCAAGGCCGTGCACTCCGGCGCGGAGCAGGCCGCGTTCTCGGCGGCGGGGCGGCGGGGCGGCGTCGTGCGCCGCGCGCCCGTGGAGAGCGTGCACCCCGTCGTGCGCCGCCACCCCGTCACGGGCCAAGAAGCGCTGTATGTGAACCGCCAGTTCACGCGCCGCATCGTCGGGCTCAAGCGCGAGGAGTCGGAGAACATCCTGCGCTTTTTGTACGAGCACATCGAGCGCGCGGGCGACTGCCAGGCGCGCGTGCGCTGGGCGCCGGGGACCGTCGTGCTGTGGGACAACCGCGTCACCGCGCACTCCGCCATCGTCGACTACCACGCCTCGGGCGAGCGCCGGCACGGCGCGCGCATCGCGCCGCAGGCGGAGCGGCCGATCCCCGCGCTCGATGGGCTGCAGCTGGACGGGTGATGGCGAAGCATAGAGTTGTAAATAAGAATATGATCGCGTTTTTGTGTCGGTGCATTTTTGCATCGGTATCCGACCGCGAGAGAGATGGCGCACTGGCTAGTTCGTCCACTCAAGAATGCTTGAATTGTTGGGTTTTCAGCCGTGTTTGGATTGAATGACCATGACCGACGGCGGGCTCTCAGCGTCATCACAAGCTCTCCTTGAGATTGAGTATACAGACGACCCTCGCGCTTCGTGAGGATTTCTATATCTGCGGTTTCAATCAGGCCATCGTCTTCATCTAGGCAATCGAAATCGTGGTCGTGATCTACCAGACCGGCCCGTCGAAAAAATGACTACTGGCAGGCCTTCGTGAACGCGCAAGCCTGAGCGATTGATTGGGCCTTCTTGGCTAACTATGCTTTCACAGCTGGGTAGGCCTTCGTGATTGGCTAGCAATTCACCCCGTCTTCTTGTTCTGATACCTGAATCTGAGCGCTTCGTTTGAACTTAAGGCATCGGACATGCACCTGGCCACCTGGCGAGCGAATGAGATCATACCGCTACGAGACTTTCAGGAAAGGACCTACCGGCTTTTGACTCACACCATCTCGCATCGCCAATTTCCACAGCGCAGCGTAGTACTTCGTATCCGTGTGTGGAGGCAGATAAGTCTGTATGATTCTCCGAGTACGAAGGGGGCCGATTTGAGACTGAGATGGAGGTTCAAGCCTCAGCTGGCTGATTCAAGGGCCCAGCTGTAGGGGACAAAGAGTCGGACTGAGCGATCACCATAAACCGCTTGCACGCGTCATCCGCGCGCTTCAGCGCGTTTTATTCGATGGATATATCATGGAATAAATCCACCTTTGCCATTGGAGCTAGGAGCAATGCTGGAAGCGCGACCCAGCGAGCGGGATGAAGCAAGACGATGACTTTCGTGCTAAAGACGGAGCTTTTGGCGCCGTGTCACGTCCCGACGTGCCGACCTAACTTGCAAGCACTCTCGATCACCAACGGCCATGTCCGCTGCTCCAGCAGCATACTATGTACTTTTCTGCTCTATTTGCGTATTGGTGCTCAAGAAAGTTAACGAGCTTGTAACCGAGCCCTACATGGTACAGTCACCCGAAGCTGCCGAGCGTTACTACGACTGACGGGGGCACCAGGACGAGCCGTTCCACGTCCCACAAGCGCAGGCGTATTGTGAAGGGCGGTACGAGCACTGGGACCCTAAGATAACGACCCCTCCTGGGCTGTAAGTAGTGTCACTTTCGTCTTCGTGATCTGAGCGCGTTAGTGATCGACGTGTCCACAGATATATTGCCAGTCTTATCTTGAAGCGGGTATTCATGTTCAAATGCACATTGCCAATGCTGCGTTTAACGACTACATTGTCACTTCTGGGTCTCCCAATCATCCTCACTCGTTTGTTGTGCTACCACCAACGTCAACGCGCCCCTCGGTCCTTACTCACCCCCACAACGGACGCAATCGTGTTATCCGCCTTCCCGCTCGTGTGGTTCTTCGGATTTCTTTACTACACAGAAGTACCTAGCTTGCTGTTTGTGGTATCCACGGTTGTAGCCGCATCTCAAGGGAGCCACTGGACTGCCGGACTGGTGCGTGGTCGCCACTCACGCAAGGCCCGTCCACTGAAAGATGAAAGGATATCAGCTCGGTTTGGTCAGCTGCACTTTCAGGCAAAATAACATCATTTGGGTCGTGTACGCCTACGCTTCAAGCCAACTCATGTATCTCAGATTTCGACGCGAGCCTACAAGCAAGATGCATGACCCGCCTGCCCTCAAAGCTGGACCAGGTACGCCCCCTTTAGTATCCTACAGTATCAGGGACTGATGGTTTTCTGGCAGCTGACCTCGTAAAGGCGATCTGGACTGCCCCGCAGATCCTGCCGGACATTCTACCTTCCTTCGTGCCCTATGCGCTAGTTTTGAGCCTCTTCGGTGCGTTCGTGAAGTGGAACGGAGGTATTGTGCTAGGTGCGCTGCATTTCGGCTCGTTATCTGTCTGTTGCACATGTTGAAGGGGTGATTAGGTGACAAGTCAAATCACATACCTTCTCTTCACATACCTCAGGTATATTATTTCCTTGCATCCGCGACAGTTTTGGGGTGGCCGGCATTGGCAAGTGGGAATGGGGGTGTTCGGGGCTTGCTGAACGATGTCCGTGTAAGGATGTTTGGAGGCAAGGGGTAAGTCTTTGCACGCGTCTTTAGGCTGACGATGAGCTTACGTCTATCTAGACGTTTCCTTTTCACAATGGCACTGTCGGCTCTCATGGCCGTCACAGTTAAACTATTTACGTTTGTCGTCTCGTCGCTCATTCTTCTACAAGTTTCTGACTTCCTATTACTCATAGCATACACCACCCGTTTTTGCTTTCTGACAATAGGCATTATACTTTCTATGTTTGGAAGCGCGTATTTTGTCTACACCCCATAATGCCCTACCTATTCATCCCGGGGTACATCGCGTGTGGATGGGCATGGTTTTTGCGTGTCGGTGAGCGGAGCTATCTTACATTTCAAAGGATCCAATCCCTGATAGATGCAATTTACCCTCAGCCCAAGATCAGACCCTGCTTCAAACCCTCATACTGCCCATTTTTGTTCTGCCCACGCTCCTGCCCACACCGCTATTAGAGCCTAGATATTTCCTGATTCCGTACGTCTTGCTCCGGGCCCAGGTGGTCGACGTGCCTTCATGGGGCCTCGCAGCAGAGGCTGCATGGTATACTGCGATTAACGCAGTTACTATGAGCGTGTTCTTATACGCAGAAAGGGAGGGGGGCATACGGTTCATGTGGTAGAAATAGTGGCAATTCAGGGGATACCCCAAAAGCAGACGTGCACGTGGTCGAATTTGTTGGAGTCTCACAGTTGGGTTCATCCTACAAGTACTGCTGTCACGGCGACGACGCGCTCTCTTACGAGTCTTTACGACTTTATCTTTCACGACTATAACGCCAGTCTGGAGCATTATCTCTCGACATGTCTTCAGACACTACACCGGGGGCGGGGGTTCAACGCCCACCCGCTAAGCCCACGACACGAACTTCAATACGCCATTCACTCAATCTAGCATCTATGGGAAAGGCTCTTGCGGATGTCATGAACAAATCGGATGGAAGGGCATCAGAGAGGGCGAAGAAGGCCAAGGAGGCCAAGGATGCGAAAGAGGTGACCCCGGCGACGCACTCTCGTCGGACCAGCGGGGCGAGCATTGCCAATTCTACCGCCAGTGGCCGTAGCTCTATTGGGAGTATCAAGTCCCCCGCCTCGAGGAGAGAGAGCCTAGGCGATTCCAAGACTATCACCCGAACAGGCAGACGCAGCTCGCTGTTAAATCCGTCTATGACCGTGGAAGAACATGGTTTCACGTCCACCACTGAGTCGGACACACCCCTTAAAACTCGTGTTACCCGTTCATCCACCTTGCGCAACACCGCCCAGACCACTGCTCTTCCCAAATATCGGCCCAAGTCTGTCATCGTCGAGTCGACGACGAAGCAAGTCACTCCCAAACGCGCAGGCACACGGAAGAGGTTGAGCACATCAGAGGAATCTACCCCAGAGAGAGAGATGGCCAAGACGCAATCCCCCGCAGATAAGGCCTCCAGGCCTATCAGCCCTCTTCCCCAGAGAGGTCTCGCTTTGAAAGTCAACTTATCCGCAGCGATCAATATCACTCCAACAACCCCAGAGAAGAAGAGCAAGCTCGCAACTCCCAAATCAAGCTATTCCCCCAGCAGGGTTGCCACTCGACCTACCAAGGCAACGAAGGACTCCTCTGCCACAAACACTAAATCGGCACGCCCGCCGTCTTCCGCGTCGAACAAAGCTACTCCGCCAAGTACCCCACATACGCCCAGAGGGCCGTCTGCTCTACGCACGGCGCTTGGTTTTGGTCGATCCGATGGCAAAGGCAAAAGCCCACTCATGGCACCACACAGGGCGAGTCCAAGTCCTGAGTCGCCACTTGCGAAGCATGGGCGCATGCTGAGCACCCCTACTGCATCGACCACGCCCTCCAGGGCCTCCACCTCCCACATGAACATCGATGATAGCCAAGACAGCATCGATATCAGTGATGTCGAAATGCTTCTGGCACCTACCGCATCGTTGGCAGCGCCCACACCCGCTATTCCCAGGATACGTTCTCGCCGACCGGAGTCCGTGACCACTCCCACGCGATCAGGGCTCCTACCTTCGCGCCAACATCTATCCTATCTATCACCTCTTCCTCCTACCAAAGAAGAGTCGCCTCAGCTGAGGCTCAAACAACCTGGAAATGAGAAAGGTTCCTTGATGTCATGGGACCAATTAGCGAGGTCTGCATCGCAGATGATGTCGGATGAGGAGGCAGAGAGCATGATCACAGGTGTTAATCTGCCATTTATCCTGGACTCGCCTCGGACGCCGCCAATACAACTCTCGGTGCCCGCGAGTCCCTGTCTCAGTGCGCTGCCCTCGCCAGGAGACTATGCATCTATCTCGCATGTACTGCTGCCTGAGGTTACCCCTTCCCCTGCCCCGCATAATGAGCTCCGATATGACAACAGCCTCGAGATTCCTGCTGTCGACGCTGCTCTAGTGACCCTTCTTCGGCTTCAGTTGGCATCGGCAGAGAACACAGCCAGAGAACGACTTGAGCGGCTGCGGTCGCTAGAAGATCAGCTCCACCGCTCTAAAGATCTGCGGCTCCGGGACGCAGATGAGCTTAGCAAGCAGGTTACGTGTCTTGAGGAGCAGCTGCACGGTGCAGTGAGCTCCAGAGAGAGGGCGGCTGAGGAGCGCGCCGCGTACACGGCCTCGCTCGAGGACCAGCTGAGGCATGCAGAGGCATACCGTGACCAAGCCATTGAAGCCGCCGTGGCCAAAGTTGAGGAACAGGCGCTGGCATCACGCAAGGCGGCCATGAACGCTGCGCGAGCCCGATGGGAGTTTTCCTCCGACATAAAATGCTTATCTGGCCAGTGGAATTCCATTCACGGCCAAGCCAAGGATGACCTGGAGGCTATCAGGGCCGACAGGCAGACATTGTCTGTGCTCTTAGCTGGTCTGGAGCAGAGTCAACAACACATTGCATCACGACTCTCATGATTTATCGTGAGTCCTATTGCCACTTTCTCATGCTTCGACGCTAATACTCTTGACAGTATGATCTTTAGGACATTTACCCACTTGTATATTAGTCTCATCTATGCTTGTTTCATTGTCATGCCACTGTCCCATATAATTTTACACCGCTTGAGACATACTCTTGAATTGCGCTTTCGGGCACATGATGTGCGCTGGTTCGGTACGGGGTACAAATGAAAGTACTGAAACCCAGGTTAGATGAATGAGTAGTTCCAATTGATCACCATTAAAAGGGATTCCCTGAGAGTTTTATAGGTTGCCAAGGTTGTTGCCATTACTTATTCCATTCGTTACAATCAAAACTATACACCAGGATAACAATATGCTACGAATCCGATAAGTTAAGAGGAGAGAGGGAGAGGGAGAAAAAGATTATGAACAACGGTCTACAGCTTCATAACAAGCATCCAATAGACAGGCATGATTTTCCGCGGGAGACGCCTGTTGCAGACGGCTCGTTACAGCCTCGTGAATAATATCACGTCTACGAAGCGCATCAGCTATGTTACGTGGCGGTAATAATATATAGAACTCACTGGACAGGACCGTAGACGACGTCAACCTCGCAGCCTGTTGCGCCAACCGACATGGGCCACGACGCAAACGTTTTGAAATCAAGAACAAAAGAAACGAGTGCCTTGGCCTTGAGGTTGCGGAAGATGACCGTAGCAGTCGCTTTAAATCCTGATGTGCCGTTCTCCGCACGCGTAACGGTGACCTCGAGGGGGTATTTAGCCGCAAGCAATCGCAACTGCCCACGCAATTGAGTGCATGATGACCAATAATCGCTCAGACGCTGAACAATCTATAATTCCATCAGTATAATTTCATCACAGAGACGAGTGTAGAATTACCTGTCGGGTAGTCAAGATGCTCTCGTCTTGCAGAAGCGTCTGCTTCGCCATACGAAGCATGAGGTCCGTCAGGGCGGGGAACGCATCCTTGACTTTGCTCGACACCTTTTCCAACCGCTGGATCTCGACGCCCTCTACATCGGGTGCGAACTTCTTGCACGGGATAGATACACAGTAGATACTCGCATAAGTAAGCTCCAAGAGGTCGGACTGAATTTTGACGGCGTGCCAGAGGTGCAGGTTTTGCAGCGACTCAAGTTCGTCTGCCTTATCGTCAGCAGCTGATTTTAAACGCGGTCACATGACATACCCTTCAGCCTGAACACCTCGGCGTTGGTGCTGTTCTTCTGGATGTGGACGAGGCGTTCGGCCCTATCGATGGCCACCAGAGTCTCTTGCTTTTCGGCATCGAGTTCGCTAAGCTTCTCCTTGAGACGCTCGAGTTTCGCATTGCCTTCGACCACGTCGGCTTCGAATGCCTCCAGCTGGGCGCTATATTATATTCAGCAGGCGTCCAAGAATGCTCGTCGAAAAACTCACTCTTGAACCGCAATCTCAGCCTTGAGCTCGTTGAGGTATTTCTGGTCACACCCCTCAATCTCAGCAACACACGCCTTCTCTGCCTCGAGCTCGCGCATGACCTGCTCGTACTCCTCGCGCAGCTGCGGCACGAGCGTCTGCGCCTGGCCGTTGATCCCCTCTAGCGTCTTCGCGTCCGCTGTCAGGTCCGCAAACGCCTTGTCCGCCTTCCCGAACAGCTGCTCCACCCACTGCAGCTTCCAGTCGTACCACTCCCCACGCGCGCTGGCCTGCGTGTTCGCCTTGATCAGCTTCAGCTGGTGCAGCAGCTCCGCCTGCCCGTCCTCCGGCGCGCCGACGAACTCGCGGAACAGCTCCGGCGTCGCGCGCGCCGCCTCCGCTTCCGCCTCTGCGAAGATCGCACGGCTGCGCGCAACCCACGCCTCGAGGTCGCGTGCGACGTAGGTGTACAGCTCGAGCTGCGGCACGTCGATTGCCAGCGCGACGACGTACGACGCAAGCGCGAGGTCGTCGTCTTGCGCAGAGGAGGAGCGGCGGCGCGATGGGGGTGCGAGTGACTTGCGACGCGGCGCGGTAAGGTCGTCCATGAAACGGATGCCGGTCATCTCGAAGAACTGCTCGATGGAGATGGGCGGCGTGCTGTCCTCGGGCGTATACTCGCTCGCGCCGTGGGCGTCGCGCCACTGCGCGGCGGGGTTGACTGTCTCCATCTCCATATCCTCGTCTTGCTCCTCTGCATCCTCCTCGTGCTCGGGCTGTTCATGTACCATGGGAACAATCTCCTCAGGCGCGATGGTAGACACGATCTCCTCCTCGTGCGTAGCAGCAGGAGGCTCGACCTCTTCCTCATGCGGAGCAGTCGGCACGCTCTCCTTCTCTGTCTGCGCCCTCGCTTCTTCCTCTCTTTGCTCCCTCTCTCTCGCCGCCCTGGCCTTCTCGGCCCCCACATCAATCCCCTTTCCCGCCAACGCGGCACCACCTACACTCATCCGCGCGCGCAATCCCGACATGCCCGCACCCGTTCCCGCGCCGCCGATGCTCTTGCGTTGCGCAAAATACCCACTCGGCCGGCGCCCCGCCAACGCAGGCTTCGCAGTAGATGGCTTGGCCGGGGACGCTTTAGCGGGGGACTTGGATGGAACAGGCGCCGCGGTGGGCCTGCTCTTGGTAGGCGACGCAAGCGCGACCTTCTTCGCGGGGCTGGGGCGCCCCTCCGGCGCCTCCTGCGCGGGCCGCTTCTTGGGCGACACGGGGGCTGGAGAGCGCGGAGGCGCAGAAAAGACCGAGAACACGGGCGTCGGGATCTTGCTCGCCTTTGCGGGCGACTTCGGCGCGGTTTTTGCAGGCGACTTGCCTCTGACAGGCGATTTTGGCGGAGCGAAGGTGAAGTTGAACGGCTCGGGCGCCGCGAGGTTCGGCTGCTGCTGCTGTTGCGCGGGGGGCGGGGCGCTGAATACGGGCGCGGGCGCGGGGACAACCCGCGTGAGGGCCATGTCCTCCTCCCCGTCCCCTTCCACTCCCTCCTCCTCCCCATGGCGGGGAACGACGCCCGTCATCGCCATGTCCGCCTCCCCATCGTCCTCGAACTCGAGCTCCTCGTGCAAGATACTCCCTCCCGCGCTAATGACGCGCGTCAGCGCCATGGTCTCCTCGCCTTCGCTCCCCGCCGCAAGACTCATGCGGCGGTGCTCCGTGAGGTTCAGCGTGTGGTCGCCTGCGTCCCCGGCCCCCTCGCCCATGTCGTCCGAGAAGCTGTCCTCCGTGCTCCCGAAGCTGTCTTCCCCGTTCGCCACCGCCGCCGCGCGCAGCCGCTCAAGCGCGTCCGTCAGCTCCATGTCCCCGCCGCCGCCACCCTCATAGTCGTCAGAGAGCGGGTCGGAGTACGGCTGGTCGCCGGAGTGCGTGACGCTGCGCAGCGCGAGCCACGCGTCCGTCGGCGGCGCGGGCGGCTTCACGAGCGGGATGGTGTACTCGAGCGGGCCCGTGGACGTGTTCGACCCCGCGCTCGTCGTCGTCGCCTCGCTCAGGAACGACTGCCCCTCGCCCGCCGCGTCGTCGAGCTCGTCGTCGTACGGGAGGTCGTCGGAGCTCGGCGCGAGGTGCGGCGGCGTCGGCGGGATGGGGATGTGCGCGACGGGCGCGAGCGGGCGGCGCGGGGTCGCGGGCCCCAGGGAGAGCGAGCGCCGCGCGAGGATCTGCGCGGGCAGATCATCGGTCATGTCCATCTCGTCCCCGTCCTCCTCCAGCTCGTCCTCCTGCGCCTCGCTGTCGAGCGCGACGCGGAAGGCGCTGGGCCCCGGCGCGGTGTCGTCCAGGTCCATCTCCATGCTCTCGCCCTCGCTGAACGCGATGCTCTTGCGCATCGAGCTCCGCCGCCGCTTGCCGCCGCCGGGGTACGCGTTCTCGTCGGAGGGCGCGGCGGGCGGGTGCGCGGGCGAGGACGACTTCGCCTGGTCCTTGTAGTACTCGCGCACGTAGCTGTGCTGCGCGAAGCTCACGCGGCGCGCGGCTGCCAGGCTCGGGCGCGGCGCGAAGGTGCGCGTCGTGGTCGACTCCTGCGAGCTGCTGGGGTCCTCGTCCTCGTCCTCGAGCGGCTGGTTGGCGGGCTTGAGGATGCTCTTGCGCGGGGCCTGCGGGGGGTCAGCAAGCGGGAGAGAGGGAGGAGGGGGCACTGACGATGGGGCGGCGGGCCTTCGAGGGGGAGATGTACTCTCCTGGGGCGATGGAGTGTGCGCGGCGCTTGCGTTTCGCGGGGACGTCGGAGGCGGCGGCGGAGGTGACTGCGATAGATTTGCGACGGTCTGCCATGGTCACTGTTGTTACTGTCGAGGTCGTTGTGTCGAATAGTGTGGTCGGTTGATCGAGGGTCGCCGTCAGTCTTGAGGTCAGTGAGTAGTGTCGTCGGTCGTTGGAAAGAGTGGTTGCTCGTCGCTGCGAACAATGTGGTCGATTGTTGATCGAGGCGCGCACTCAACAAACATTGCAAAACCACCGAAACAGCACGCGTGCATCACGTGGTCTCCTACCGATTGTTCACTTCGCGTCCTCCTACTTAGTAACTTACTGCATTTCGATCAATTCAGAGGGCTTGCGGCCGTAACTCGTTTCATAGACTCGAAAGAACGCAAGATCAGGCGGGAATCTCACACCTTTCTGATCAGACTCCAAGAATACAGATTACTTATAAGTTGTTACAGATAGAACACGAAAGCAGCGTGGGCCTTACACACGCTGGATACACAGCTCCGACGCGTAATCTCAAGGGAGGATAATCTCCCACTCCATATAGGCGGTCAGCGCGCGCCGCACTTCGCGATCAATGGTCTCGTGCAGCATGGCGAGATCATCGAACTTGACCACCCCCGCGCCGACCGACGAGGATATCCTGAGATCGAGGGTGAAGTCCGGATCCAGCGCGATCGAGAACACGGCCGGCGCGGCCGGGGAGGGCGGCGTCAGGCGTATCTGGCGGGGCGTCAGCAGCGTACACGGGCGACAGCAGGGGGGCGCACGGAGGACTCGAAGCGCGCCACGGCGATCTCGAGCGTGACCGGCACGCGCAGGAACTGGATGAAGAGGAAGTTGACGATGTACGCCGTGGACAGGACGATCGACACCGGCTCCGCGTATCTGACGCTGAGTGTGGCGCTCTGCGGGTCTCTGGCGGTTAGCTGAGGCTCCGGCTGGGGAGGGGCGGACGCACCGTCGGCGATCTGAGCCATGCGTGCTCGGCGCTGAGGACGGCGTTGGACAGGCGCGGTGCCGATGCGCCGAGGTCTACCGAGTGCACCTTGATCTGATCCTATGACTTCGTGAGTGGCCACACTTCTCGGCAGCTGGAATGGCAGAGAACGCACCAGCAAATTCACGGGCCGGATGCGATTCGCGTACATCTCCACCTTGCGTCGTGCGACCTCGGCGCCCTCCGGCCCGACAAGGTCATCCCGCAGCTTGGATCTGTACACATCCACGACCTACTTGGGCCGTCAGCATCCAGCGCGCCCCATTCAGCGGCCACGTACCTGGTACAAGAGCACATTCAGCCACTCGACAGACTCTACGCCGGTCCACTCGGCTGGGTGGCGCCAATGCAGAGGCAGGTATCTGAGAAATAGCGCGTGGAGAAGGAAGAGGGCGATTTGGCCGAGAACAAAACCGCGGAAAAAGGACGATTGGAGCAGGTAGGTGAGACGCATCGTGGACTGGGAATGAGGAAGAGGAAGAGTTGCAGTTTGCGAGGCTGTGGTGCAGCCTGCAGGCCAGCGGCAGGCGCGGTCGGATTAATGGAGACTGTAGATTGACTTTCTCATGTCAGTAAGGTAGATATGGCAAGACATGTTTCTTGTATGGTCGTCGTTGTGAGACCCTAATTAGAAAAGTAAACGGAGTAAATGCTCACACGCGTGCATCACGTGGCTGGCGCGTCCTTGATCTTTGCAGACGACCACGATGGCGACAAAACCAAAGGCGCAGCCCACTCGAGCATCTTCGCGACTCAAACAGCCCTCAGCGACCGTCGCAGCCACGCCCGAGCCAGCGCCGCCACCGAAGGCGACGAGGGCAAAGGCAGCGACCACGACGACCGCGGCGAAGAAGGCGACAGCGACCAAGACCAAGGCATCGGCGACAAAGGAGCCACCAGCGACGGCCAAGAAGGCGGCCAGCGCGTCTGTGCCGGTGCCCGAGCCAGATCGCGAGCCCATCCAGGTGCGTCCCCCGTCGCTGCCCGTGTCTCGCTAACGAACGCCGCCAGGCCTACCTGCGCATCCGCCCGCACCTCGCCGCCGATGAGCCTGCCAGTGATCCCTACCTCGTCCCCCTCTCCGACACCGCCGTCCGCATGACCGACCCCACCCCCGCCAGCTCCCACCGCCTGTCCGCCGTGGCCCCCGCCGCGACCTACACTTTCTCCCACGTCTTCCTGCCCACCGCGACCCAGAGCGACTTCTTCGCGCGCACGACTCTGCCTCTCGTGCGCGCCGTGCTCGCCGGCGAGAACGCGCTGCTGTTCACGTACGGCGTCACCAACTCTGGCAAGACCTACACCGTCCAGGGCGGCAGCGAACCTGGCTCCGCCGGCATCCTCCCGCGCACGCTCGACGTCATCTTCAACAGCATCGAGGGGCTGCACAGCGACGGTCGGGTGTGCAACGTTGCTCAAATATTACACGCAAATTACTGACAAGCCTACTAGTACCGCCCCGTGCGCCTCCAGGGTGTCGAGCTTGCGGCCCCCGACGACCCCGACGCCCTGCACGCGCTCCCCACGCTCCCCGCCGCACTCGCCGCCCTCGCCCCCGCCGCAGACGACGACGCCGACATCGACCCGACCGTCCTCCCGCTCGACCGCAACCACGAGTACAGCGTCTGGCTCTCCTACGCCGAGGTGTACAACGAGAAGATCTACGACCTGCTCGACGCCGTCGTCGAGTCCGGCGCGCCCGAGCCCGCGCCCGCGCTCACGAAGGCGGGCTTCCCGCGCCCCGCGCCCGCGCTGCTCCTCACGCGCAAGGCGCTCGCGGTCAAGCCGGACGCGGGCGGCAAGTACACCGCCGCGCGCAGCGTGCGCGTGCGCTCGGCTGCGGCGGCGAAGGCGCTCCTGCGCCGCGGGCAGGTGCACCGCCGCGTGTTCGGCACGCTCGCGAACGCGGCGTCGTCGCGCTCGCACGCGCTCGTCACGGTGCGCGTCGTGCGCAACCACCGCGCGGAGAACGACCTCGGCGCGGTGCAGGTCGCGCGGCTCACGCTCGTGGACCTCGCGGGAAGCGAGCGCACGAAGGTGACCGGGACGAGCGGGGAGCGGCTGCGGGAGGCGGGGAGCATCAATAAGAGCCTGATGGTGCTCGGGCAGTGCATGGAGGTGCGCGTTGATTTTATATAGTCTAGCTTCTGATGCTAATGCTACACAGGTGATGCGGGCGAATCAGCGCCGCCTCGCGCAGTCCCTCGCGCTCCCCGTGCGCCCGGGCACGGGCACGCTCGACGTGAAGCGCGGGCTCGCGCTCGTGCCCTTCCGGCACTCCAAGCTCACCGACCTCCTCGCGGACTACTTCGCCGCGCCCTCCGCCGCCGGCGCCGCGGGCGGGCGCGCGGTGATGATCGTGAACGTGAACCCGCACGACACGGGCTTCGACGAGAACGCACACGTGATGCGCTTCGCGGCGCTCGCGCGGGAGGTGCTGACGACGCCCGCGGCCGCGCCGGTGGTGCGCCCCGTGGCGCGCGCGAGCGCGGTGCCGCGGCGGGTGACGATCAGCAGCGCCGCGGGCCCGGGGCGCAAGGCGAGCGAGGCGCACCTGGACGTGCTCGAGGGTGCGTCCCACCCCTTCTCCTTCTCTCTCCGCACCCACTGACCCCCCTGCAGAGGACGCGGAGCACGAGGACGATGCGTCGGACGACGAGCCGATCAACCCGCTCGTTGACGCGCTCTTCGACGAGATCGAGCGCCTGCGGCTGCGGCTGTACGACGCGGAGATGCGCGCGGCGACCGTCGAGGCGGAGACGCGCGACGAGGTCGCGCGCGAGGGCGAGGCGCGCATGCGCGCACTCGAGGCGGCGCACGCGCGGCGCATTGAGCGTGAGGTGCAGCGCGCGGAGGCGAAGGCGGACGCGAAGATCGACATGCTGCACCGCGCGGGGCTGTTCGGGCGCGGCGGCGAGGAGGGCAGCGGGAGCGAGGTGCGTGCTATGCTCGTGTGGTGAAGTGGTTGCTGACCCGCGTGCGCAGGACGAGACGGAGGAGGGCACGTCGATGAGCGTGGACGGGGGCGAGGAGACGTCGGCGGCGGAGACGAGCCGTTCGCCGTCGCCGCTCGCGAGGCACGGGCGCATAGTACGCGAGTCGGTGCCCGCCGGGCCGGCGCCCGTGCGGCTGCCCTCCGAGTGCTCGGACGCCGAGGAGGATGCGGACGAGGTGGAGGAGTCGGAGACGGAGGACGACGACGAGGCGGTGAGCGAGACAACAGAGGGGACCGAGGATTACAGCGACGAGGACGAGGAGTACGGTGAGGACGAAGACGAAGAGGATGAAGAGGAGTACGCTTCCGCGCCTACGACACCCAAGGGCAAGAGCCGCCAATCCCGCGCGTCCGAGGGGCCCGCGACTGTCACGAAGCTGCAGGCGCATATGGCGGACCTCTCGCTCGCGGGGAGCGCCGCCGGGTCGGACCTGGACTCGGACCTGTCTGCATATATCCTGCCCAGCAAGAAGGGAGCGCTGAAGAGCAAGAAAAAGGTCGTTCTCAGCGACGACGATGACGTGGATGCGCCCGACGAGCAGGTGACGGCCAAGAAGAAAAAGCGGTGAGTGCTGTTGGCTTGGCGTTGTGGTGTGTGGGCTGATGCGTTTGCAGGGTTGTTGGGAAGAAGAAGAGCGTTTGATAAACTGGGATGTGCGCTACAGCCGACTAATGAAATTGTATTTTATGCTATGGGCAGCCAGGTGATGTGCTAGATGATGATGTTTCGTTCTAAACACGGAGAGAACGGCGCTCTTCTCGCCAGATTCGGTCCTCTCAATACCTCGGATCCAGCTCGAATGGAGGTCTCTTCAGATCGCAGGAGAGTCACGCCGACTCCAATTATGACGATCCAACACTTGAGTTTCCATCATTTGAGCGGCCAGCGGCTTCTCCACATCTTGATCTCAACCTTGGCATGTATTCGCTGACTCATACTGCCACTGTGCCGTGTCCGAGTGTGCCGCGATTGTGCCGCTTGACGTACGCGTTCACGGCGAGCAGCCACAGGGGCCTTATAATGCAAGCGCATCTCAAGATCGCGCGATTATTGCAATATCAATCTAACCAGCTACAATGACAACTCTTACACGCAAAATCGGACAATCCACCGTCTCCCCCATTGGCTTTGGGGCCATGGGACTCAGTGGCGCATATAGCAAGGCGCTGCCGGACGATGAGCGTTTTCAGGTGCGTCCTAGCAATGCAATCACCGGACTCTTGCGGTGTGTAATGACCTCCCAAAGGTGCTCGATGCTGTGTATGCTAAGAGCGGCCCAGGCATGCATCTAGACACTGCAGATGTATACCTTGACAACGAGGAGTTGATTGGCAAATGGTAAAATTCACAGTGCCGCAAGAATTTTTACAGTCTTCTCTGACGTGTGCTTGTGCTGACCAGGTTGAAGAGGACCGGCAAGCGAAGCGACGTCTTCCTTGCCACCAAGTTTGGTTTCACCGCCGACCCCAACAGATTTGTCAACGGCAGCCCGGAGTACGCCCGCCAGGCACTCGACCGTTCGCTTAAGAAGCTCGGTGTGGACTACATCGACCTGTTCTACCTCCACAGAGTGGATAGCACAGTCCCGATTGAGGTGCGCATGTCGCGATCCTCCATAAACAGGCTCACTGAATGCTGTTGCAGCACACTGTTGCCGCCATGGCGGAGGGAGTCAAGTGCGTCACACAGATCTCTTGCGTGAATTTTGCTGACTTAAATATTCACAGGGCTGGAAAGGTCAAATACCTAGGGCTGTCTGAGTGCTCCGCGGAAAGTTTGCGTCGGGCGCATGCCGTGCATCCCATCGCGGCGGTCCAGTGCGAGTATTCGCCATTCACTCTGGACATCGAAGATGAAAAAATAGGGCTCCTCAAAGCTGCGAGGGAGCTGGGCGTGGCCATCGTCGCTTATGCTCCCCTGGGAAGGGGCCTCATCACTGGATTATACAAATCTACAGACGACCTTCCCAAGGACGACTGGAGGCGCACAGTGCCCAGGCAAGAAAATGGCTGGCTAATTCTGTGGACGGTGCTGACCAGCCAGAAGATATTCGCAGGAGAACTTCCCCAACATACTTAAACTCGCGGACGGATTGAAGACCATTGGGGAGAAGCACAACTGCTCCGCGGGCCAAGTTGCCCTTGCGTGGTTGCTCGCGCAGGGAAACGATATCATCCCTATTCCAGGGACCACGAGAATTAAAGTATGCGTCGGCAGCACAGTGAAATAGAAAACCCAAGCTGACGCCATTGACAGCATCTCGAAGAAAATATAGCTGCAGCTGAAGTCAAGTTGACATCCGCAGATTTGCAGGAGGTTCGCAATGAGGCTCAGAGGGCAGACGCCGCGCATGGAGACAGATATCCACCAGGTATGACGGAGCTGCTGTTTGCGGACTCTCCAGAGCTCGAGTGGGTGGTCATGTATTAGTACTTTCTGAAGACGCGCGGTACGGAGGATCGCATACATTGACTTATCGGCCGGTAGCGTTGTTCCTTTCAGGAGATGTGACTCGACATGGGAGTCCGTGTTGCATCGGCCCCATATTCTCACAGAAAAGAGCATGCGTATACCAATCTGTCAGCTCGCCGCTTCTTTGAGGCCCATACGGCTCGCGTGGGCTATGGGGTCTTGTGGTTCGCGCCCATTAACACCCACGTGACGTGACCGGACGCGATATATAAACATTCACATCAACCCCTACATCGAACTCACCAAGAACGGGAACTCCCTTCAATCCCTATACAATCATCATGTCTCTCCCCTCTCGAAAAATTGGCAATTCCACGGTCTCTGCTATTGGCTACGGCGCAATGGGCATATCTGTTGGGTACGGCGATGCTTTGCCCGATGAAGAGCGTTTCAAGGTGCGTAATATGAATATCGCCCCATCTAGTGGATATAAACCCGCGTATCACAGATTCTCGATGCTTTGTATGCTAGTGGAGTGAGAATGATTGACACTGCAGACGTATACGCCGATAGTGAAGATCTGGTCGGCAAATGGTGAGGGCCACCCTGCTCCGAGACAACTCCATGCATCTAAGTTCCGTGACAGGCTGAAGCGTTCCGGAAAACGAAGCGAGATGTTCATTGCCACCAAGTTTGGATTCACTCCCTCCAGCACCATCGATGCAAGCCCCCAGCGGGTCCGCGAGGCCCTGGAAAGCTCCCTTAAGAGGCTCGGAGTTGATTGCATCGATCTGTTCTATCTGCACAGGGTCGACACTACCGTTCCAATCGAGGTATGATAAATAAATGTGAGGGCGCAGTATTGTAAACTGAAAGTCATTGCACCCTCAGCATACGGTTGCTGCGATGGCAGAAGGAGTCAAGTACCTAATTTCCCTACGCCACCGTATTAAAATCTCACTATCCCCCACAGAGCTGGTAAGATCAAATACTTGGGCCTATCAGAGTGTTCTGCAGCCACACTTCGACGCGCGTACGCTATACATCCCATTGCCGCAGTGCAGGTGGAATATTCTGCGTTCACGCTCGATATTGAGGACCCAAAGATCGGCCTGCTGAAGGCAGCTCGAGAGCTTGGTGTCGCCGTCGTCGCATATGCCCCGCTGGGTCGCGGCTTGATCA
Organism: Athelia sp. TMB; assembly: GCA_014898675.1. Lineage (NCBI taxonomy): Eukaryota > Fungi > Basidiomycota > Agaricomycetes > Atheliales > Atheliaceae > Athelia > Athelia sp. TMB. The sequence continues at coordinate 54,893 of JACXVL010000092.1, read as the reverse complement.
CGGGTCAGTACAAGTCCCCCGATGACTTTGAAGAAAATGACTTCAGACGCACCATCAACCGGTGAGCCACATTGATCTAATATGCTGTGCAGAATTTTGATAAACAAGGCAGATATTCCCATGAGAACTTCCCAAACATCCTCAAGCTGGCAGATGGTCTGAAGAAGATCGGCGAGAAGCACAACGCCACGGCCGGCCAGGTTGCTCTTGCTTGGTTGCTGGCACAGGGCGAGGACGTCATTCCAATACCCGGCACAACCAAGATCAAGGTTTGTCTGTCCTGAATTGCCTTCATGAACACAACTGAGTGTTCTCCAAGTACCTTGAGGAAAACGTCGCAGCCATCAACGTTCATTTGACGCCTGAAGATTTGCAGGAGGTGCGCGATGTGGCGAACAAGGCCGACGCGGCGCAAGGAGACAGGTATCCCGCCTCAATCGTTGGTTTACTGTTTGCAGATACTCCAGAGCTGTAGTGGTGATGCATATTGAATTCAAATTTTTGCAACAATGAATGCGGTATATTCCTGCGCGTCCTAAGAGGCCAGCAGCTCGAACACGATCGCTCACACATGACGTGCGATACAATAATCTACGCCGAAACATTTTGGCTGTAAAGAATGATCAGCATATTGTGATTACAGCAAGGAATTCCTACTCACGTGTACTCGCCCCCCACGTTGCCCGGAGGGTAGTATTCACAGACGTAGAAGTTCGCCGCCTACACAATCCGTAATTAGCCAACTACATTCCAGGCGCTATTAACAGGAGAATCCACTCACCCCGTAGCCGGGGAACATGTTAGGGCAGGATGCAACAGCACATCCAATCTGCTTCGTGGCTTTCCACACGACTTGCGTGAAATGCAAAGCCGCCTCGGCAGAGGGGTTAGAGGGGTTGAAGACGGCTTATGGGTTAGGTGGAATTAGAACAAATTCGCGGCGTTTTCGATACAAGTGCACTCACAGACTTCGTTGGTCCACGCGAGAATACCGTCGGCGATAGGGTAGTCGCCTGTACCAGCAGACAAGTTCTCTATTTAGTAGAAGTAAGTCAACATTAATTCAACGTTGAAATAGGGACTCAAACGTACCTCCCCATGGACCGAGTGATCCACCAGAGTGCTCAAAGACACATTTGTTCGCCCAGGTCTGCGCCTTGTCTGCCATGGTCTGGTTCCAGGTCACAGGGCTTGCGTCGTGGATCGTGCGGTTCGAATTGTGACCATTGAGGTATGCATTAATGTCGCTGGAGGAAGTGCCGCTAGCGGCGCTGGTGGGAGAGGGGGCGGCAGCCGAAGTGCTTGCGGCTTTGGCGGACGGCGAAGCAGCTTTTGTTGGCGAGGCTTTGATCGAGGAAGACGCCACTTTGGACTTGACAGATGATGGAACGGCCTTGCTAGACGAGACAATGATAGACGACGAGGCAATCGTAGCCGAAGCCATCGCCTTGACAGAGGCGGTAGCAGAATGGGTTGCCCCGACAGAGGTGTGCATATGGTGCAAGGCGGAGGAGTATCTGGCATAATTTGAATTGAGGTTCTCTGACTGACCATGGATTGGCCAACTTACGCGCTTGCAGAGCCGCAATCATTTTTGCCTGCTGCCATGCCTGGGACATTGACGCAGTTGTGGTAGTGGTGCTTGCTCCCCCAGGCGCGGTGGGTGCAACCAGTGCTGGCCTCGGCCGCGGGAGCTGCCAGGAGAAGGAGAAAAGAGGCAGCTAAGTGCAACATGGAGAGTTTGGCCATAGCAAACGCGAAATGAAAGTGGTTAAAAAGAAAGAACGAAGCTGCGCGGCTGACCAGAGACAGAGGGGAGGGTACGAGATGCGGAATCAGATTGAAGAGTTTGTGTTTATATGCATTTTGGATACAAGCCTACGCGCACGGATCTGCCTAGATTTTCCCATGTATTCTAGCAGTATGGCAGGGGGGCCAGCAGTTGAAAGGATGGTTTCCACGGCGATTGTAGGTGGTCACGATGAGCTACGATGAGCCTCCATATGCACGGTCGGCAACAACCTTGACAGGCAGTTCCAACGACAAGTCACCAGAGGTTTAATTGAACGGTATAAATCCAGGTCCATCAGTAGCATCGAAATAATAACGACGCTTCACACCACGGCCAATACAGGTCGCCAAGTAGGGTATGTATACTGGTCGAAGATCAAGCCAGCTCAGATTATGTCAGGTAGTCACCGGCGGTAACTTGAAGCGTAGAAATCAAACGTTTGCCAAGCCAGGCTCGGATATGTGGGACATGCTGGTGAAGAGGTGGCAGTTCGAGCATGAGAACTTGAAAGTGCCACCACGGCGCTAGTTCAACGTCCCAGCCGGCATCGATATTCAGCCTCGGTGATGAGCTCAACGACGTCGGACTTGCCTCCATACTACATCCTTGTCTCCCAATCTGCTTTAGCAGGCGGTGGTGGAGGGTCTCCGGTTGCCCTTGGACATCCATCAATACAATATCACTATGCGGACGACTCGCCGCTGGCCCTCCTTCCCCAGTCCGCAGACGAGCACGTCCTCGTCCTCGATCACTACGCCAATGATCGAGCGCCAGTTATGAAGAGTATCTCTAGGGATCTAGCCGTGACAGGCATTAAAGTCTCTGAGGCACCTGGGGCAAAAGCCGCTCATGAGGAACTCAAGATCCAGCGGAACGACAAGATGTACATTCTTGAGACATGCAGCACAACTGAAGGAGACAGGTATGATGCACTGAGCATTTGGTGTGATGACCTCTCAACCTGATGATCGGAAGGACAAACATGGATGGATCCCAAGCTGATTTACCAAGTGTACAATCCGTTCTGGCGCGTTTCAAGCAGAGGTGTGTCAATTGTAAACTTGTCGCTCCCACTGCTATGGAGCTCAAAGTCGCACAGAAACGCCGTCCTCCACCGGGTGCTGGACTACCCGGACATTTCTAAGGGTAGTACACTCTTGCTTACTCCATCTCCGTAGTTGGCCCAGACATAAATGATTCAAAACGCATGCAAAGTCTGATTGGATCATGATCAATCTTCAAACCGGTCTCTTAGTATCCCACTCGCTAAGGATACGTTTGCCGTCTCAACTTTGTCCGACGACTGAACAGACCGGGCGTAAAGTACGCGGCATCAGGAGGCCTATAGCGCAGTTCATAATCATTCTCACCGTTCTCGAGTCCATATACATAATGAAGACAGTAATGCTAGGCAAACCTCGCCGTTGGACTATCATATTGTTGCACATAGCTGTCAACAGAACAAACCTCCTCCAGTGCCATTTATATGAGGATAAAACTTGTGACACCACTTGACTAGATGCATCCAAATTCAAAGGCATCACACTGTGCGATCAACATTCGTTCCGTCACCGCGAACCACGAATGCGCGTATATGAGAATCATGAGATTGTCGACAAGTACAAATTTATCGCTTCTTGTTTTTACCTCCGCGGTTCTTGATTTGCGACGGCGAGCTCCGTGCACCCCCAGTCTTCGGCTCGTCGTCTCCAATGAGCGCAGCGAATCTGGCAGAAGTGAGCGCCGGCAGACATGATGGAAGCGAAACTAGCTTACCCCGACTTGATGTCCCCACTCTGCATGGCGTTTTGCACGCCCATCATCTTCTTCTGGCTGCTGTTCATATCCTCCAGCATCTGCGGGTCCAGGTTTTTCTGATACAATAACGGTGAGCACCCTGTGTCAATCGAGCTAATTAAGAGGGTTTACCATGATGTACGGCATGGCGAACATCATGAGGGCTGTGAAGCCCATGATGAGCATCATAGGATTTGAGAGCATGCCCATGACGTTGAAGCCCTCTCTCGCCACATAGTACGCGTTCTTGGCACGCGGGATAAGCGTCACAGGGTAGGGGAGTGTGATGGACGACGCAGGGTTGAAGGGGGTTCCAAGGACGTATGGATGCACGGACGGCGTCTCAGAGTCTGAAGGCACGTCAATGCGTAGCTGCAGTAACCAAGGTCAGCAGGGTCATAGCAGCAAGGTGGGCGGACATACTGAGTCGAAGGTGTAATCATGAGCCAGGACTGAGAGAAGATACGACCCGGACGGCGCATCTGGTCTGCATGGTCGATCAGACACTGCGGCAGAATGTCACGAATGAAATCACGCACATTAAGAAGCTGCCATCCCGAGTAACACTAGCTGAGAGTTTGCCGTCGTTCAAGACTACCTTGATGGGGCCCAGCTCTGAGAAGCCTGTATTCCACGCAGTTCAGAGGAATGCACATAGCGACAGGGGAGTGACTGACTCGGGCACACGTCATTCCAGAGCACTTTCCCTTGAATGTCAAGAGCTAAAGTCAAGGTAAGGAGACTTCGTCCCCGTCAGATCAGGATGCGCCATTCGGGGGCTGGCAAGTACCTCGACAGAGCCAGAAGAAATCGTAAGCCAAACATGAGCGGAGGAAGACACGGTGAAATAAGCGCCGGCGTCTCTGCTTCTTTCTTCATCGTCAAATTCTTATCCCCTTCAAATTATATAAAAATGCGGCAAAAACGCGCTAAAGCATATCGAAAGCTCATGGCCCTCTATTCCATGTCCTTTGGCTTCCGACAACCCTACCAAGTACTCAGTACGTTCCCGCGATCTCATTTCACCCCCTGTACTGACCAGCATGGGCAGTCGATTCTGAAATGTGCAAAACAGCTACAGAGCACAAAATCGAGCTCGTAAAACAGCTGGGCACCGTCCTCCAGGGCGAAGTCAAGCCAAGTGAGTCCTACCCACCGCAATCAGAAGATCCGCCACTGAGTGCCGCGGGCTGCAAGCCGCTGCTCTTCAGTGATCACCCAGTGCTGCATACACGAACTCTATCTGCAGGGGAAATCCCAGCAGCCTGCCGTGGATCTCGCGAAGGAGTTCGAGCGGCGCAAGTGCAACCATCGCGAGCCTATACCCGGCGATGAGTGCCTCGCGAGCGTTATCGGTGCGTACCGCCATCCACTTATATTCACTCGCAGAGAAGCTGATCGAAAACTCATACTGCATAGGCGAGACGAACAAACATCGCTATGTAGTGGCCACGCAAATGCAGCCCCTCCGCGTGAAGCTGCGCGCGATCCCGGCAGTCCCCATCGTGCACGTCAACCGTTCCGTCATGGTGCTTGAGCCGCCCAGTGATGCTACCCTCAAGACCAAAGCGCTGGTACGGCTCTCCTGCATATGCGCGTGCGCTACTGCCGCTGACAGTTTGTGGTGCAGACGGAAGCAGAGGCTCTTCGGCCTACAGCCCCGGACCTTGCTCTCGTCCCTCCGAAGGCACCTGTGCAGCCTGTGCACAAGAAGAAGGGACCTAAAGCACCGAATCCCTTGAGTATGAAGAAGAAGAAACCGAAAACAGAGGGGGAGGGTGCAGGCAAAAAGGACAAGGGTAAAGGCAAGGCGACGCCGAATGGTGTTTCGAAAATATCCAGCCATGAGTCGACAGGCGAAAAGAGAAAGAGGACAAGTGCAGAAGACGAGGACGCGCAACCAAAAGATGATGCAGAACTTTCGACCCTAGAACCAGAGGGTGGACACAAGCGGAAACGACGAAGAAAGAAGGCTCCTGGTCTGCCAGCAGATGCACAGTAAATGAATCTACCCATCTTCTGATCACTCGATGTACGCTCTTTATGTTATCTTTATCAACGAATGCAATGGATTGTCAAGATATATGTGATAATACTACAATAAGACCGCTATGAAGGTGATGGATAACGGCGCGCAAGACCTCAGTTTCCGCCACGAAGACGAAGCACTATGAACAAGAGTTTAGAAACTATAACGTCAAGGAAGAAAGTGATGAAGCTTACCCAAGTGAAGAGTAGACTCTTTCTGGATGTTGTAATCCGAGAGTGTCCTGCCATCCTCAAGCTGCTTGCCGGCGAAGATAAGACGCTGCTGGTCGGGTGGGATACCCTCCTTGTCTTGAATCTTCGCCTTTACGTTATCGATCGTGTCAGACGACTCGACTTCGAGTGTGATGGTCTTGCCGGTAAGCGTTTTAACGAAGATCTGCATACCACCACGGAGACGAAGGACGAGATGAAGTGTGGACTCCTTCTGGATGTTGTAGTCCGAAAGGGTGCGACCGTCCTCGAGCTGCTTTCCGGCGAAGATGAGACGCTGTTGATCGGGTGGGATGCCCTCCTTGTCCTGGATCTTCGCCTTCACGTTGTCGATGGTGTCCGACGACTCAACCTCCAGCGTGATTGTCTTGCCCGTGAGGGTCTTGACGAAGATTTGCATACCACCACGGAGACGCAGGACTACAGTGGTGTCAGCATCAAGGTTACCGATCGAAAGAGTATCCGAGACATACCAAGATGAAGCGTAGACTCCTTTTGGATGTTGTAGTCCGAGAGAGTGCGACCGTCTTCAAGCTGCTTGCCGGCGAAGATCAAGCGCTGCTGGTCGGGAGGGATGCCCTCCTTATCCTGAATCTTCGCTTTGACGTTGTCGATTGTGTCCGAAGACTCGACCTCGAGGGTGATGGTCTTGCCAGTCAAAGTCTTGACGAAGATCTGCATGCCACCACGCAGACGGAGGACGAGGTGAAGGGTGGACTCCTTCTGGATGTTATAGTCGGACAGTGTGCGTCCGTCCTCGAGTTGTTTGCCGGCGAAGATGAGGCGCTGCTGGTCGGGGGGAATGCCCTCCTTGTCCTGGATCTTGGCTTTGACGTTGTCGATCGTGTCGGAGGACTCGACCTCGAGAGTGATCGTCTTGCCCGTGAGGGTCTTGACGAAAATCTGCATGCCACCGCGCAGACGGAGGACGAGGTGGAGAGTGGACTCCTTTTGGATGTTGTAATCCGAGAGGGTGCGCCCGTCCTCGAGCTGCTTTCCGGCGAAGATCAGACGTTGCTGGTCGGGAGGGATCCTGCGTGATGGAATTAGCACGGTGTTCGCGTTATAAACCAAGGATGAGCTGCGCACCCTTCCTTGTCTTGGATCTTGGCCTTGACATTGTCAATGGTGTCGGAGGACTCCACCTCAAGGGTGATGGTCTTGCCGGTGAGGGTCTTTACGAAGATTTGCATACTGAGCGAGGCAGATGTGTGAGGGTGTGGTTGTAGAGAAAGCGGATAAGGGAGGCGGCTGGATAACGCTCGCATTTATACCCCAGACCCAGCGGACTCTATACCGGAGTCTGAACTGACTCATCCCGGACAATGTTGTTGCGGTGCAGTGCCACGCCGACTTTTTGCACTGGAACATGCTCGAAATATACAGCATTAGCTGCGCACATCCCGCCCCTACTCGTAACTATCTTCCTTAAGCTTCGAATACAAGACATTCGCTTTGAAGAAAGTCCATCGCGAAGTTCCTCTTCAGGGCAGAAACTATGACGCAATTGCTATATCAATCTCGCGTTTTCCCAGGTGAGTGGGGCACCGTTCTGGACCGAGGGATGACCGAGTCTGAGTGATATCTCGAACGTGGATATAATGACATCGCCTCAGGTGCAACCGCGTTGTCATGATAAGTTGCCACCTGACTCTTGTTCAGTTTTGTTCAGTACTCCATTTGTCATTTATCACGGTATGTGTGTCCTCATGCCCACATGCGACTACAGCATCTTTACTCCTTATCATAACGTCGGCGAAAACAAAGGGAGTTTATGCGGTCTCTTGTGGACGGGCAATCAGCTTCACTCCGCTAACCTTCCCCTCCCTCAACCTGTCCAGTCCGGACGCGATACCGTCAAGCCCATTAGGCAACACTTCAGTCTTGTTGGGCTGCCAGACATGTCGCTCAGTCAGGGCGCATTATGATTAGCTGCACGAACATACCTGGATGGCCCCACTTTGGAGGTACTCGGCCACACGGGAATACAGCGCCAGCCCCACGTCCCTGTTCGGCGGGACATACGGGCTGCCGAAGGTCGTCCTGACCTTCTTCCCCTGGCCGACTGCATCGCCCAAGGTCGACTGCGCGGTAAGGATGACTGCTCCCCCGGCGGCCACGACGCTGAGCGCGGCCTGCTGCGTCTGCGCGCTGCCTACGGTGTCGAACACCACCTCCACAGGCGCAGAGGTGATTTTGGCGACTTCCGCAGCCGTGTCGAGGCTGCGGTCGATAACGTGCGTCGCGCCGAGGGACTGCAGATACGCGCTGTTGTGCGCCGATGCGGTGGCGATGATTGGCGAGAAGCCGGAGAGCTTGGCCAGCTGGATGGCTGGGTGGACGTGAGATCACTGTCTTACCGAGTAGGGTTGGCTAATGGCTTACCGTACGAGCCAACGGACCCAGCTCCGCCTAGGATCAGCAGAGGCTTGCCCTCGTACTTTTCTTTCCCGTCCTGCTCCCAGGGCGCGGTCAGGCCGGCCCCAAAGGTTCCATTTTGGTACAGCCCAATTGCAGCGGTGGCCACTCCAGTTGGAATTGTAGCAGCTTGCTCAAAAGAGATCGACGACGGGATCTACAGAGATTCTCAGACACTTGGAGCTGCTCTCTTGGGGAAAGCACATACCTGAGCCGCAAAGTCAGCGGCAGCCAGCGCGAACTGCTGGAAAGAGGCGTATTTGTTCTCCCAACGACCTCCGCACAGCCTGGGCGGGATCTCAGTATGCAGAAGCCTAGATGTCACGAATCACTCACACTTTGTCGCCCTTCTGGAACGACGTGACCCCCTCGCCGACAGACTCGACGACACCGGAGAAGTCGGTGCCGATGATGGCGGGGTAGGTTTCCACGGCGAAGCCATATTTCTGGATCTTCCATTCGAGGGGATTGAGGCCAATAGCGTGGACCTTGACTAGCAGCTCGCCGGGACCAGGAGTCGGGATGCCAGTAGCGCGGACGACGAAATCGCCTTGCTTGGCCGGGATGAAGAGGGCTTTCTGCTCTGCTGAAGACATTGGAGTTCGGTTGAAGTTGCGAGTTTTATACTTGAGATAATAGGATGTCGGTTTGATGCTGCGACTGCTTTTCAGAGTGATCTTATATATGATATTCTTTCGCGACGCGTCGCTCAGCTTAGCAGGTCGAGCATGGGTGGCGTCGGCCGCGTCGCACCCATCGCACCGGTTAGTAAGCACTTTGTGTCAGCTGACCGCGCGCCTCACTCGTGTGCGATGCTTGCAAATCCAATCAGTAATCCTATTGCGCGGCCAGTGCACTGTCCGATCGGGATTGTGCCATTGTATGCGTCATTCTCAAGGTCGTGCTGGCCCTGATGGGAAAGAGTTCGAGGTTGCTTGCCACATAGCGCCACCAGCATCTGCTATGACAGTCATAACTTTATTGAATCATGTCATCGATAGTACATTATTGCAAATGCATGATGGTTTGCTAGGTAAAGTAATGAAGGGCAGAGCAATCGTTCTACATACCGGGTGTGCAAGATCATTTCTATATAGATAAGTATCGGTTATTACAGCAGCTATAAACGCAGAAGTGTCACTTCCTGCCATCGAAGGCCGTGGCTGATGAGCTTACTGAGGACCCCAGGCGAGCGACGAGGCTAAGATAACTAGCAATCATGTCCAGGGAAAACCTACTGATCAAAATCATCCCCGGCGATGGGCTGGTTTGCGGTATGTGAGTTGGCCATCGTATCACTGAGGCAGATTGCTTTCGTCCTTCCACAGCCGTATGGTGAGATCTTTCTCCATCGACGCAGATGCTATGATGTCCCGTGTGGGGTGAGTCTAAACACAAATATGAGTTTGTCATGTTCGGGTTGACGAGCCGAAGCTGGTGCTTACCGCCACTGCGAGTACAACATCTGGACCAACTCATCAACATCGCGGTAGCGAGGGGACGCTAATCAACTCACCTCGATGTCCTTCCAACGTTTGCACAACCTCCCGAGTCTGCAAATCCCATATGTATACTTTGGCATCCTCGCTGCCCCCTACCACGTATTTTTGATTGGTACTGCTGGTCTTGAAGCACGCGAACAAGCAATACGTGCGGTTTGTGTGGCCTGTGTACGTCTTAACACAACGCGAGGTATGATAGTTCCACAATCGTATTGTCGAGTCTTGTGTAGCTGCAAGGATGAATTTCGAATTGGGTGAGAACTTCACATGCGAGCTGAGCAATGATGAGAGGTATGCAAATCATGAGATACAATCTTAACGGACCAGACGGGATTGTCATCATCAACGAGCGTTTTGAGACATTGGCCTGAGTCGGCGTCCCATATACGACTGCAGCGAGGCTTGTCAGCGACTCGCTAGACTCGGTTTAGGAGACCTACATGAGCCCATCCATGGCGCACGATACTACTAATGTACCATCGTGGTTGAAGCTGACCGCAGTGACAGGATCTGAATGAGCGGGCAGCACTTTCAATGATTTGCCTGTGTGGAATCATGAGGTCGACGTCGTTTGCAGGTCTATCAATCTGACTAACCTCGCGCAACGTCCCAAAGTCTGACGGTCTCGTCAAAGCCGCCAGATACCAACAGACTGGATCGGGCATTGTAATTGATACAAAACACAAAGTTTGTATGCCCCTGCAGGACTTTCACAGTATTACCCTAGCGAAACTAGTGAGAATAATGACGGGAGCTCTCGTTTATTTTTCCGTACCAAATCTAAACTCCATATCCGAATGGTCTTGTCGTCTGATGCACTGGCGATATATTCCTCATCGTTGCTCCAGGCGATGTCCGAGATGCCGAGAGTGTGGCCTTCAAGTGTGCGCATTATCTCGCCCGTATTGGTATCCCAGAGCTTCACGACCTTGTCCGCACCTTGCATTATACGTTCGTTCAGACGCGTCTGAGAGGAGAGCAAGCAACACACCAGATGATGCGAGTATGGCTCCGCTCGGGCTGAATTTGAGAGAAGAGATTGACAGGGTGTGACCACTCAGAGAGTATTGGTGCTTATAGTGTGGTTTTGACACAAGAGACGGTTTCGGCTCCGGCGCAGGTTCAGCAGGGCCGGGAGGTCCTGGTGGAGCAGGCTCGGGCGTGGGCAAGGTCGAGACAGGAAGAGTAGGCTTGATTTCAGGAGTAATCTCATGCTGCGGGTTTGATGTAGCAAGAATGTCGGCGACTTCTTCTGTTTTGTGAGCAACGACAGTCAAGTTGCCTTGATCCATTGGGAAGTCCAAGTCCTCCTGCTTAGGGAGATCCGCTACAGGCCCTGCCTCGCTATTTCCAACTATTTCATGGGGAATGATGGATTCGTTTTCCATAGGGTGGTCCTGATCTTCAGTCGCATCGCTGTCATGAGCATCGTGGTCTAAGTCCATTGTTGCTGAGCAGGAGCAAGACGCGATCGAAACCGCTCGGACGCAATCAGGGAGTCTCCTCTCTAAAATTTGGGTTGATCACAAAGTTACTCTCATCAACCATGGCTTCTGAAGTTACTTCCTGGATATCACCACCAACCCGCACGGAGCTGATTGAGAATCTTGTCTCGGGCGTTGGTATGCACTTGAATGAGCTCAGCACAGTGGCGATCTAATTATTCGCGCATCCAGACCGGTACAATCCCTCTAATGTAGGGATCTTGGAGGATTACCTCTACCACCAGATTCGGAGCCAGGAGTATGATTGCCTAGCAAACCTAGCCATCCTGAAACTGTACGCAGCGTGCTCTATCGATATACCCGTTATGTCAGCTCAATTTGACTGCTAGGTATCAATTCAACCCCGATCTCTACAATCCCGACGTTGTCATCAACATCCTCATAAAATCGCTCGCTTCGGCGCCATTCCCAGACTTCCACCTCTGCATATCATTATTAGATGATCGCTCTCCCAATGCCAACCTTGATGAACCCGATCCGCTTCCCTCGCTTTTGCCTATTTTAAGCGGGCTGCATACACTTTTGCAGCAATGCAAATTTCCCACTTTTTGGACCACCTACCGCTCTGAAGAACTGGAGAGCCTGAGAGACAACTATACGGTGGAATGTGTGGGATTCGAGGATTCGATCCGAGAAGTCGCAGTAAGAGCGGTGAAGGCAACTTTCACTCGGATAGGGAGCGATAGATTGGGATCCTACCTTGACCTGAAAGGTCCGCCTTCGTTCCGTCTCTCTCGCCGCTAAAAACCCACCGTTAAATTCGCAGGCGATGCCCTCGAGGCCTATGTCAAAAAACTCGGTTGGACTTTTGATCCAGCATCAGGAGTCACTATTCCACCAAACCCAGACAATCAAATTGAGTCGATTGTGGTTCAAGAGAACATCAAACTACCTCGTACGCGTAGCCTGTTTGTACGGCTACACAAGACACTCATTTTTTCGACAGAACTTGGCAAAATCATCGCGCATGCTACAGCATGAATCTTTTTGTAGCGGGTGTTCGAGTGCGCGTGCTTGCATGTATCATCTACTGTCGTGTGATCCATGCTATACTATTTTCCATTCAAAATCTGCGTAATTACAGCATGAGTACACAAGGCTCGACTAGGACTTGTTCTACACCCTCACGAAGACCAAAATGCAGCACAAGTCCCCCAAACTGCCATCACAACTGCGACGATCAATAAAATAGCGTCCCAAAAGCCCCAGCGGCCAGCCAGGGCGCTTTTTGCGCAAACTGGTCCGATAACGCATAGCATGAAAGCGGAAAAGGAACCAAGAAAAGCCATGACGGCGCTGAACTCAGGCACGAGAATTGACACACCCACAGCAAGAAATGTGAAGACCACGCGCTCGACAATCGTGAGGATGAACTTGGCTTTCTGATTACGCTGATGATGAGGTGTTATGGGGTGCTGCGTTTTGGGGTCGACTTGATCGGGAGACATAGGCGGGGCCGTGGTCTCCAGCCCAAGCATGATTTCAAGTGTGATGTTTAGCTATTATAAATTTGTGAGATTTGCAAGATTATAGCATTGATTGAGAAAACTCACAGGGCGCGTGCAGAGCGCAAATTTAGACAATGGGCTGATGACCAACATCCACAATGCAGCCTGGTTCAGAAATGGGTTGTATCCTGGCGTCTGGAGGAGATCTCTGCTGACCTGGGAGCGCGCTCGATCATAACTACAATTTCGCGGAAGCTGAAGACTTACCTCATCACTGACATTGATCCCAAACATCAGATAGCCCGCAGAGCCAATTAGCGCGTATATAAATGTTGCAATAGCCTGAAATGTCTTTGGGTCAATACAGCAGAGAAGTTGAAAAATGTTATCTTACAAATGCCCAGTTGATCATATGATCGAACTGTTGAGGGTCAACCATGTCCCGAGCAAGCGAAGGTATCACAGCATGACCAGAGAACTAGGTAGGCGTAGATCAGAAGTGCACTGATAAAATATTGTTGGGGCAACTGACTCCCGCCATGAAAAGACCAAAGGCAATTCCAAGGCCGCCCAAGCTTTCAATACCCATTTGAGTCTCAGCTGGGCTCCAGAGACTGCCAGGGGCTTCTTTTTTTGACAGTCCGTCAATGAAAATGACGGCTATTATCGAGAGGGTGCTGATAATGCCGATCATGCTAGCATAAGATAGCAAAGACAGCGGCATGAAAACAGTGGGTATCAATCTGGATGCAGCCACAAGGTCAATGGGACTGGTGAAAGCAAAGAAGGAGAATAGGCCGTACATTACGAGTCCCAAAAGCTTGTAGGTATCGGCGGAGTATGTTGGTACCACTTCATGAAAACTATCCGCGTACAGTGTTACTAGTACAACACTTACGACAATATTAGTTTTGTATTCTATCTTGATCGAGTTAAGCGGGTGTCATACCTCAGCGCGAAGAGCTCAAGGCAGAATAGGGTGCTTGTGAGGGGTGTGGACATGGGACCAAAAGCCTTGCGTCCTATGTCAGCATATGACCGTAAGCGAGGATCATCCAATATGATGTGTGCAAGGATTTTTGCTCTGAAGGCGCATGACATCAGCTCCTGATAGTCAAAAACACTAGCATACCCACGTGTAGCAAGTTATGAATCCATAAAACACAATGAGTATAGTTCCTCCACCCCAACCAGCATATGCATATGCGAGGGGCTCTGACAGCATCCCGATTCCAAGTAAGATAGCGATAGAATTGAAAAGCTTTGTGGTTATTAGGCCTAAACGTTCTGGCAGAGAAATTCAACACACACCGTTTGACCGTAAGTGCTTTTGCCTCCATAATTGTGAGGAGTTACTTTGGCTGATGCAGATGACGGCTTGTGCCTCAGAGGTGGCCTAGTAGGTTGCGTGGCAGTCTGTTGAACGGTCGCGTCTATATTGTGGGGTAAGAGCGCGACACCTGTGCGTGAGGTATTGGAGAAGGAGAGCGCCTTTCGAATGAGCGGGGTGCGTTCACTACTCAAAACCATCGCATGAGGTTGCGCAGTTGCCTGATCGTGCAGTGTTTCTGCTGAGGGCCCAGACAGTACATCATCCCATTCATATTCGTCTGTTGGATGTCCTCTCGGGGTTTCGTCATATTCCTCAATGTCTTCCTCGAAATCAACGCTGCCCGACTCATCGTCCGAGCTTCCCGAGATATTTGATGGAGAAGGGACGTTTGAATTCGGAAAATACTGTGCACGGCGGTCTGGTATAATAGTCAGTGAAGCTGGTCACGGTGCTCTCGCGTGATCGTGTCAGACTCACAAGAGGCGATGGCGTCTCTAACACTATACGCGCTGGACGCTGAGCCGAAAGCAAAGTTTGTAGGAATGGATGTCATGGTCGATCGCTAGTAGTCCTTCGGAAGTTTACAGTCGTTATCTTTCGAGTGAGTGGAGCCAGATTCTGCGTCAAGTACTCCTCCTTGGTATTAGATCCTCTCCCAGGCCAGGATTTAGAAGGATGTAGGGGGCGGTCAAGGACAGGCCGGTAGCGGACCTTACGAGGCTTTATATTTGAAGGCAAATTGACATGTCCGACAGCAGAAAATTTCGAGGTAGAAGGGCCGTATATCCGCGCTCAAGGAGGTCCGCCCGATCGCGACGGCGGCGCCGATGTCTTTCTTCTGATCTCGATGCCGGAGTTAAGTACGCAGCCTTTGACTGCATTTGAGCTTTGATATGTTATGATGCAACGGCAAAACGAGTACTAATACTATGTGCAATAAGATATGTAACAAACAAACAAAAGCGATGGGCCGTCTAGGTTGTCTACATAGTAATGGAAAGGGGCGAAGGGAGTCCTATTATGTCGTGGTGTTCGCCCTGCGATTTTGCCACATCATGTAAGGATCCCGGCTGATGTCTTGGCCATTCTTCATTCGAGCACTTCTCCGGGCCTCAGGAAGCTTCGCGTTGGTATTGAGGTCCTGTACGGCGCAAGTTAGTGGAATTTATGAAAATACAGAACATGTTTACTGACTGCAATCCGCTTGCGAATGCCAGGGACGATGTGAGGCCACCATTTCGTCAAAGCATTCTTCAGTGCGAGCTCGCGATGGCCCTTCGGATTGAGCCATTGAAGAAACTCGTCCAACTTTGAGAGGTATTAGCATTGGGCATGCGAAACTGGGCAAAGATACGCACCTCCTCAAGGTCCGTGTATACAGCCCATTCGCCAACTGCGAGCATGCCTTCTTCTCCTTCTTCCTCCTTCCTCCTCTCCTCAACTTCACCAGGCTCGCGCCGCTGCAACATCTCAACATCAAACTCGCTCGGGCCTTGCACGAACAATCTGCCTGTACCATACTGGACAACCCCACCGCTGCCCAATAGAGAAGCGGAGCCCATGCCATCGAACCACCATATACGATTGTAGAATCGGTCCCTCCCCATAGCTTTCACTCTGACCGACCCCAGAAGTTTCCGGAATTCACGCTCGATTGCCTCTAACCGACGCTCCAGTTTGTTCACCTCTTCGTCTAGCTTGCGATGGTCCGCCAGAGCCTGTTTGGCTGATGTGGCTTTAGCACGAGCCACTTCGCGCTGCTTTGCATGCGCCTGATTGTGCGCTTTTTGACGCAGATCCTTTTGTCTAGAAGAGCTCTTTGGGCGGGCGCCGCTCGCTGACGGAGTAGCAGAACCTGTTTCCGAGCCTTCTTCCCCGGCATCGGAGGGAGGATCTGAAAGATCGCTAGAATCCTGCATGATCAAATCTTCGTCGTCCACGCCATTAAGCACCTCGATTGTAGGTTCCGGGTCTTCCTTCGCAGGCTTGCCAGCGTCTGCCTTCTCTCCCTGAAGAGTGTTCATTTCTTCCGCACTGGGATGCATGATATCAGTATTGGCAAGTCATTCAAGCCCAGTGGTTCTTACTAGTGCTTCTTTTGTCGGTTGACTTCAATTTTTTCTTTCCTGAGAGCGGTCAAGAACTCTTCGCATGTTTCCATGTGTGCATGGATTGCCTTGCTGGAAATAGCCAGATTGCACATGAAACCTAAGATGGCGATCTTATCGGCGTAAGGAAGAGAGTAGTAACGTTCTCCGGGAGAAGACTCGATTGTCAGGGCATGGTTCGTCGGAGTAACTTGTCTAGAGCTCGAAGACGAGACAGAGGTCGCTTCAGGATGTTCAGGCGCGAAAAGAAGGCGTGTGAGGATCTCTCTAAGGTTGGGGAAGCTCTCCACAGTGGCATGCTGTAAAGAAATTAGCAAATCACTCTCGGTTTCATCGCAGCTAGCAAAATATGCCTCACATCTTTCAAGCATCCGACCAAAGCATCTTCCCAGCCCTCCCTTCCTTCTGAGTGCCTGAGGGGAACTCTTTCCCAATTGTTGCCAACTTCTGCCATAGCATTCGTCAATGTTTCAATAGAAACGCCTAAAATATGTTCCTCTTGCGTCTCGACATCAATTTCGTCCTTCAATTGCAACAGGGAGAGAACAGCACTGTGTCGAACGAATGGGACAGTTCGCAGATTGTAAATGAGTGTAGAGTGTATCTCGGCGAGAAGTTGACAAGGCAGGTCAATGTCAGAATGCCGTATGGCATGCTCATATTCGTCCAAGGTGAATGACGATATGTGCAGAGGGGTTCTGAGTGACATTGTTGAGTATAGTTATGGAAAAGTCAAGAAGAAAAACATACCCGTAAACAACTAAGAAATTCCAAGACATCAAGAAAGCCTCAAAGTCAACGTTATCGTCGCTGAATGGCAGCGCGACGCGACTGGGAACAGGCCGCTTGATTTTGGCGCCTGCTTTCTTCTCTTTGTCGGCCAGCCGTACATCCAAGTCCTCGGTGGGGTACCGAATAGGCTTCTTCTTTTTCTTTTCGGCAGCGAGCCGCTCTGCTTCCTCTTTCGCTTTGATGGATTTTTCGGCCTTCTCCCGAACCTCGCGTTCCTTCTTCTCATTGGTTATAGCAAGTAGGCGTGCTGAATACAATGCCATTTAGCAACGTGAAATGATAGGCTATTGGAGTCATACCTCGCTCCTCTTGAGCAGGAGTCATCTTTTTCTGCTTCTTGTTCGGAGGGCCCTCCTTGTCCTCCCAGACTTTCTTCCTCTTATCAATTTCTCCTTTCTTAATGTCCTCCACACCTTTTCGAGTGGATTCTGGCATTTCAGAATCTACGCCATATCTCTTGGCAATGGCTGGCTTCACTGTCCAAGGCGACGCAACAGCGGGGTCACGGTCCACACAATCGCGAACAAACCGCCGGAGGATAGACTTCGAGAATGCAAGACGATCGCGGCTGTAAGAACGTTAGATTCGAAATTCTAGATGGTTACTTGCTCTCACCTCATAGCTGTACATTGCACCTCCATCGAGCTTCCGTTCCATCTCGCTCGGTCCTTCGAGGTAGTTTTACTCTTTTCGTGACTCTTCTCATTTTGTTCTTCCAGAATTTGGACTTTGTAAAAATATTTTAGCGGGTCGTCTTTACTGTTGGCATCTTTCGCAGATATTTTGAGGTCGCCGGACAGTTGATGAATGGGCTGTGCTTCCTCGTCAGAAGCGAGAGACATGGCTGTGTCGGGAGTGGGGGTCGTCGATGTGGAAGGGAGCTTGCTAGTCGAAGCGCCAGGTGTCTCGGAAGTATCTGCTGTTGTTGTACTGGGTTTCGGTGGAAACACCTGGACCACCCGAGCCCAAAATCTGCCAAGATATAATGTTAGTTAAACAGTAGAGCCAAGTGTCAAAATTGACTTACTTGTCCCCTTCGACATCGACGAATATCTCTGTGATACACATACAGTTAGAAACTGGATCCCACAACAGGTATCGCCGAGTTCGACGTACTTTCATCCTCGAAGTACCGGTCTTTGAACCTGTCATACACGGCCTCAACAAGATGATCCAGACGTCCCATAACCTCTGAGGTGGCGGGTGTTCAGGCAGCATGGACGCGTTCATACAATTAGAGTACTCACGCCATTGGACGGCTTTCAAAACAGCGGACTTGAGTTGCTCGGGGAACCTGGAATGCATAGTTCGCGCCTCTTGTTGTTCGCTTTCAATGGCCTGAAAGTAATCCAGCCCGCTCTTGCCGGTAACCTCGCATTGGAACTGCCTCAGCCGGTAAAATGACATTCGTGCAGCGTACGCCCTATGAGAGACGCGCCCAATGAGCATATAGCGCGGGCGGGCTAGCAGTAAAAAGGGATCGCACTCATAAGTCTCGAATATCTCGCCAGTTTGCTGCATGTAGTAGACCTCCTTGTTGGGATCGGACTTCGCCAGCTGGAGGAGGTGCTCCGAGGGCTCGGTGAGAACCACGCGTTTGCGCCTGCATGTTGGCATCGCTGGGGGAAGGTCTGAAGAAGAGAGCAGGGACCACTGCAGCGCGGGAGGGATAGGAGGGAAGTGCGTGGGCTACCGCAAACAGAAGTGTTGCAGGGACCCGGATGCCGTGCCATTTGGTCTGAGCGGGTGCCACAGCTGCCGCGCTGACCATGCCCTTCAATTTTTCACATATCATCTCAACTCTGCGTCAGATGGATCTCAATGAATACGGATATCGACACATATGGGGTGAACAAAAAAATTAATAGATTGCGCAGTCGTACTACATATCATACATCGAAATATAGGGCCTATTGCCCACAACGAATACACTTCTTCGAGCCCAACTCCCGACTCTCGATATCACGCCAACCCATTGACCATTTGCAGATATGACGGAGAATGGGAATCTAACATCACGGAGGTAAGTCTGATGCAAGCAACAAAGAAAAATAGCAATGGCAAAATCAGATAGCAGAGTGCAATCAAGGCCTAAGCTCAGAAACAGCTTCTAGTTGATTATTGTTTGAATAGGTATCATCCAATGTAAAGTGAGGCATTGTAATACAGAAACTCACTGTAAGGAAGTGGACAATTCCTATGATGATAAGGGGAGATTCTACGAAAAAATGTATCAGCAATCATGAAGCTAACTGGAAGGTATTGATTTGAGGAAAAGTAGAATCAGAAGGGGATGCCCGATAAAATGAGCTGTGGCGGGCCTTTTCGGCAGAGAAATACGAAGACCGTCGTGATAAAGCATCATGCAACACTAATGGAAAACGACCTTACGAGAAACACTCACATCGTAGGCTAGCTATTAGCAAGCAAAAAGATTAGGTGTGCTTATGCCACTAATGGTGCAAATAGCTTGTGTCTCGATGGCGACCGCCATTCGACGAAGCCTGGACAGAGGATGTTAGCCTGAAATCCGTGTTGCATCAAGAGAAAAGAGGCTCAGTGTTTTAAAAAAACAGCCGTGGAAATGTCGTCAGTCTCTGGCCTCGAAAGGCAGAGTCAGGCGGTAATTCCTTTGTATCTTCATAGCCATGGAAAAGAAAAAAGCTCACCGTAACATAGATGCTATTATGTCCATCGAACAAAGGGTGTAGCGGTTCTAGAGAGTGCTCAGTTAGTGTTCGGTTCGCTCTGAAGAGTGGTTCGAGGATGGAGAGGGGCAAAAGTCAGTGGATTGACAGATGTTGAAAAGCATCGGGCCCTTCGGGCGCTCATATACTCTAGTTTGAATGATTTGATTTCATCTTTTGAAGGAAGTGTATGGGATGGAAGGAAGGGCTTGTACACTGACCATTTTAAGGAGAACCACACCCTAATGCGTGATCGAGAGCGGATTGCTGTACATTCGAGGGCTAAAGAAGGGAAGGGTGTCAGCGCATGTCAAGAGATCGATTCCATAACCATAACCGATCAGTGTAACTATGACAAAAGAAAAGCATAGCGCTGATGTCAAGGTAGACTATCAGCACTCAAAGATTTGGAAATTTTCATCTTGTCGAAAAAGTTCGACCAACGTGTGATATAAGCAAGACTAGTGACTTACCCACTGTAATCTCGTAAGGCACATCGTGCTCGAAGTCTTGACTTATTAAAAGCGCATTAAGGTGTAGAATGGACACGGACAGAGGTGTCGACGAGCTCGAGCATATCAGACTCAGAAACCAAGGAGAGGATTTCTTTTAGGCGCGATGTTTAGGGCCGGCCCTACTCACTTGGCAGTAACTTCCACAGGCATGTCTGAGTCAGCCGCCTGGAGATTGCGGGTAAAGCCAAGGTAAAGCAGAATAAATTCAATGAAATTATGAGATCTTTTATCCTATATGTAGTCATATGCATGATGTGGTAGAATAATATAATAAGCACAACAAAGTCTGTTCGAAGCGGTGCACTAAATGTGCGTTGAGGCAGTACTACGTAGTAACTTTAGTCGCGCTATAACGAAAATTTAAAGAGAAAGGGCATTAAAATAGCATGTAGTAATCATAGAAACATCATAGAGCCTTCACCAGGCTAGACCGGCCATTTGACCCTCACGGAGGCCCCTGCTGAGCCCGTTGAATTATCTCACCGCGTGAACCAGGGCATAAAGCCTTCTGGCCTGGCATGGAATTAAAAAGCTGCACTGTCGCTCTACTCTGGTGGTGGGGAGTCGCGCTTGGAGAACGATAATAAGCGCTTCAAGCCGGTCGGTCGGTGGCCAGATGTGAAGCTCCCAGATTTGTTCTTCTTAGTAAGTAGCTTGCTGCCTTTCGCATCTTCAATGACCAGGGCCTTAGCAGCTGGAGGGAGTGTAGTTGCGAGCGGGCCTCTGTAAGAAGAGGGGGGGAGAGGCCTGGCCATCTCGGGAGAACGGGGCACGGGTTGCATTTCACCTTGCGGACGAGGCTTCCCTTCCACGTTCACCAAAACCCAACCTCCGTTACCGGTAACGTTGTTCGCCCTTGGTGGAGACTGGGGGCGCTGAGGCACGGGTGGTTGCAATGGTGCAGCCGAAGTCATGACTCCTATAAGACCAGCCTCGCTCTTCCTAGTTGAATCCGTCCCGGTGGAGATGAAGTCTGGAGAATCAACGCGAGCAGCCACCTCTTGCAAAGTTCGCTCGCCCTGAGCGGACTTTATGTCAACCTCCTGGTCAACGTGCGTGTCCGCCTCCGTCTTCTCCTCGTCAGGGCTATCCGCCCATGCCCCCGGCAAGTTAAGCCCGGTGGACATTCGGGCCATTTTCCCCTTCTCTGACCCGGTATTAGCGATCTCTTGCGTAAGACCTCCAGTCCATTTGATGGGGATCTCTTGACTTGTCTCGGTACCGTGGCTGGTAGATGAGAAAGCTGAATCTCGCATGAGATCTCCCCCGAATACCCCAGGGCCTAAAAGCGGAGGCGTCGGCGTCCCTCCACTCCTGGCTGCTTCCGCATTTGTGTCGGGATGTGCAGTTTGCTGAGCTAATCCTCTGTGTGATGCTACGGAGGAAGAAGCACCTTGGGGCGGGTGTCCGTATGACGTTGATGGGGAAGACGGCATCTGCGGGCTATGATGCACAGCTGTGGGGGATGGAGGTGCTGAGATGTTGCCGAACTGGGGCGGTGTCCGCGAAGCCTCGCTGCGGTTTGGCGGAGTCGGGGATCTCGATCGCGCAGCTTCTGCCATGGGCCCGCCCGGAGAAGGGGGCTGCGGGCCATAGCCAACATAATCGCGAGCAGGCATGGCATTGTAGATGGTATGCGGTAAATGATTCTCGTGACCTCCAGGACGAGGTACGGCACCCACACCAGTCATGTTCTCTGCATTACTTGATATGACGCTGGGCAATTGCGCTCTGAATTGCTCTGGCTCGTCAAGCGAAGCATCCAGTACTACGGACACCGGGACCTGTGCTCTTGGGGCGGGCTTGCGAAGAAATGATCCCCCAGGTGAATTTGGTGAGTGTGGTGAGTGCGGTAATTGAGGGGTATGGGGGGTATGAGGTGAGTATGGGGGGCTGGGGATAGCTGCGCGCTCTGTAGCAGAACGAGCATGCATAGGCGAAGTCGGGTATTGTGCATATTGCTGCTGATGTTGAATATGCGAAGTGCTTGCCGGGGCGGAGGGATTTCTTCTATGCGACGGTACCTGACCCACGAAGCCAGGTGCATCATGAGTGGGTCTTGTCGTGACCACATTGGATGCTGATGGTGAAGAAACAGACTCCACGAAAGAATTGTCTCTGTCGGAGGGCGCCGACCCGGTAAATATCCATAGGTCCTTCACCCGCGAACGATTAGTGAGGGATACCGATGTTAGAAGTGTGAAGGCGTGGGCATCTAAAGACGATAGGAGAGTAAGAATATGTCGCAGGGAGTCACTGGCAAAAGTGTCTTCTTGAAACCCTGTGAGGCACTATCAGCTGCATTGTAATGCCTTGCTCTAGATAGACGTACATTTGTAGCCCTTCAACTTGAACTCGTAGGAAGCATCGCCGATCTTCTTTTCCGACACCACTCCGCGCGGCCATGCCCCTCGCACAGCCTGCAATATAGCTGGTGTCGAGTGTAAGGGTGGATTGATGACGCGAAGGAGAGTAGCCGAGGCAAAAGACAATGCAAATGGTATTCTCCTACGAGTCTTTTCGCCCACTTGCTGAGCCAAATTGGTACCTGAGTTTGTAACGCTCGGGGAAGATGGCATGGGTGATCCCGATCGAAGCGAACCCGGTCGAGGCGAAGGTGACGACGTTGTCGGCTTGGAGAAAGTCACGGCCAGGCGATCGTCATGCTCGCGGCCATAATCTATCGT
Organism: Athelia sp. TMB; assembly: GCA_014898675.1. Classification (NCBI taxonomy): domain Eukaryota; kingdom Fungi; phylum Basidiomycota; class Agaricomycetes; order Atheliales; family Atheliaceae; genus Athelia; species Athelia sp. TMB. The sequence continues at coordinate 32,050 of JACXVL010000092.1, read as the reverse complement.
CGATAAAAACGAATAGCCGTGTTGGTAGATGACGGCTATTATCTCCAGGAGTAGCCGCTCGGAATTGACGCTCTTGGGACTGGACCATGGCTTTCCGTCGAGAGCAAATTCAAAGAGGTTTTGCTCAACATCCTCTCGAAACGATATTACTAGGCTCCGCTGATCCAGAAGTCGTCGCAAAGCACTGATCACAGGAATAGGGAAAGAGTAAAGCCTAATAAAATTTGAACCGGATATGGCTAAGAGAGAGAACGCATTGGCGGTCCGGGGCTGCTCCTTTACGAACTCTCTTCTGGGAGTAAAATTTGAATCAGGGGGCGTGTTAGGCATTCGAAGGATGGGGATGGGACAAGGAGGGTCCTGGGCGCAGATTGGGCGCCGTCACTAGCAATTGCAATTCAATGGTGTCCGCGGCCACGTTTTTGAAGGTTGCCTGCAGGCAAACACGTCTGTTTTGGGCGTTCTTAATGCTATGTAAATATCAGGGTCATGTTTTCATAGAATTGCCTGACTGACCTTGCTCGCTATGGGCGGTGTGAAGGAGTTGCTTTAAATTTTATGTAACGAAGCCGCTGCGCTTGCCAGTGGACACCTGCTATTACATCATTTCACGTGGCACCCGCGTCGTACCTGAACAGACAGAACCGGCACTTGTTGAACTTGACCGCCACCACAACCATTGTTCGACTCTGGCTACTTCATCTGACAGGTCACTCATCTCGACTGATCTACCCCAACTCTTAGCATGCCCAGGCATGTCATAAACAATAAGTAACGTTTGGAGCAGAACTCGTACGTCTTGCTTGACGTGAGCTAATCATCCTTTCACACAGTATCTGTCGAGAAGCTCTTCGACCTACTAAGCTTTCTTGCTAGCCCCTCCACCTAATTCCATTGCTTTCCTCGTAGACAGTTACTCTCAGCCTCCAGTCAGCTATCGCTCTCAGTCTTGTTCTTCTCCTGGCGTATCCGCGCGATCTTTCAGTACGGATTTCACAATATGGATTCGGAGCTGCTGTAATAGCAGTGAATCGAACCTCGTAATCCGGTTAGGAATCCTCACAGCCTCTGCGCGCTGCTCTGTTCCACTGACAGCTGCGTAATTGCAGAAGCCGAGGCACGTCTAAAGTTGCCATCGGTATTTGGCTTATTGGGGTCGTCAATAATGGGCTGAAGCGTAGGTGCTTGTTTGATCTCGCTTCACATTTGCTCTTGGTGTTACAATTTTTGACTGGCAAGAATCGCGGGGAGTGTATTTACGCTATGAGTCAAGTTACTCAAAAGTTACCAGTCCTGCATATTTTAGCTATTCTGATATGAATTTACAGCATTGGCATGGGAATCTTTGAAGAACCTGCATCCTGGGTATACAAGCTGTCCGTATAGCCTCTTGCTAGTAATAGTATTCATAAATGTTGGATCACCAACTACATAAACACTGACGGTCCCCTGGTCTGTCATGCTAAAACCTTGATCCTCAATGACTTTGTCCTATTCAAAGCACCTCCGACCATCGTTCACTCTTCTCGCAGAAAAATCTGCCTCACCAGGATATTCCGATCTCCCTTGATTCAAGGTTGAGTGTGTAAAGTTGTTCGCCTGCGGGAATAAAGGACCGGGGCGCCTCCAAGGTCCGGTTGAGCCCCCGGCCCGCCTTGAGCCGCCGTGCCGTTGATCATACTCTTTCCGTGAGGATATGAAAGGCTCAGCTGCAGAGCTTCTTTTCCATCCATATCCCACTCTACTTCAGCGATCATGTCTACCAACCCTTCAAATCTCAACGTTCTGATGTGTGAGTGACACCATTTCCATTGTCGATCCTATCTACACAGCGACCTGACTATCGACAACCGCATCACAGGTGGCACTGTAAGTGTGCGATTACAAGAACGAGTGTAAGATTTTTTGAAAGTCTTTTAATACAGGGAGAGTATACTACGGGATGGACTGGCTCGGGTGCTTCGAAATCTGACAAGAAGGTAAGATTTTCATCTGATTGCCGTATCACTGTGCTCACCGATGTTGAACTAGATCGGCGTATGTAGATTGCTGCCACCCATCCGGAATTTCATTGAAGATTCATATAGGTTGTCGCCTTGACTTTGTTTGACCTCAGGCGACTTGGAAAGGTGAAGCTGCTCGTGATCAACTAGCCGATATGGCGAATTGACTTAAAATTACCCTTCAGGTCGATCAACTAGGCATGGTCGGAGTAAATGGCGGAAAATTCCCTGCTATACGGGAGCACCTGGCGGATAAAATCGGCGGGGCGTATAAAGACATGGATCTATCGTGTGTATGCTACAGAGAAACCGAAACCCGATCCTGATCCTCACTTCGCAGCTTCGACGAGTTCCCCAAGGATGGGAAAGTTGACCCTGAGTCATGTATGCTCTGTTTCATTCGAACTAGAAGCGAGATATGGACTGACGTGATCACGTAGACAAAGAGGCCATCGAAAAGCTGTCGCCCGGAGATGCAGTGATCGTTTTCACGCCCGATAGTGAGTGCGCCAGTGTTTCTATTCGTTTAGTCGATTTAGATGAATTTTAGGCACTCATTTCCCAATATCGTTGTATGCGATCGAACGAGGGATCCATGTTCTGGTCACAAAGCCTGCCACTCAGCTATTGTCGCATCACAATGAACTCATCGCCGCGGCGAAGAAGCATAATGTCTGCTGCTTCGTCGAGCACCATAAGCGATTTGACCCCGTGTATAGTGACGCCAAAGCAAGGGCAGCCACTCTCGGAGAGTTCAACTTCTTCAATGCATGGATGAGCCAGCCCAAAAGCCAACTCGAGACCTTCCGTGCCTGGGCCGGCAAAGATTCAGATATCAGGTGAGCGCCATCGCACGCGCGCCAACGATCGCGCTCACTGACGAGCGTTAATTAAGTTATTACTTGTCATCCCATCATATCGATATTTGCTGCTGGATCCTGGACGGCAAGGCCGTTCCTACCAGAGTGGTTGCTAGTGCAGCCACTGGAATCGCCACCAGCGAGCCATACAATTGTGTACCGCAAACTGAGGACACAATAACGCTGCTTGTGGACTGGCAATCCCTGAGCAGCTCAAAGCACAGAGGCACGGCAGTATATACTGCGTCTTGGACCGCACCGCTCAAGTCAGGCGTACACTCAGCGCAGCATTGGTATTATATGGGGGAAAAGGTAAGACGCGGCAGCGAAGACCATCAGAAAATGTCTGACCGCCGACCGTATCACATTTTCAGGGAGACATCAGTGTGGACCAGGCACACAGGGGATATGACGTGACTGTCGATGACGATGGCAAGGCATGGTACAACCCATTCTAGTGAGTAATCAAGCTTCAGAGATCAAGGGCCAGAGATTGAAGCACCTCGTAGCATGAAATACTCTCCCTCGGAAAGCGGCCACTTTGATGGCCAGCGCGGGTACGGATATGTTTCTATCGAGAAGTTCATCGATGCAGCTCGCAGCGTGAACGCAAAACAGTCGACGCCGTCAGACTATGACGCGACAGGGCTGCCGACCATCGCGAACACCGTACTCACGACGGCAATTCTCAATGCGGGCCGCATCAGCTTGGATGAAAAGCGACCAGTTGGTATCAAGAAGAGCGGGGAGACCTGGATCTTGGAGTAATCCGGAGTAACGCTTAAACACGGAATGTAAAGTGCAAGATGTCCTCGTGATGCATCGCCTTTGGGATGTAATGGAATCGCGGTTCTAGTCAACTTGCCGGTAGTAAAATGAACGAGTCCTAGCAGCCGGTAGCTGGGTGGCGCCGAGTAGGATGATCTAGGAACTCGAGCAAGCACGAGGAGGAGGCCCAGGGCGCCACCCAATTGGTTGAAGTTGAGATAAGGAAACATCAGTCTAGCCCAGTGCTGTGCATTGTGTGCGAGCATCGGAGCGCTCAGGTTGCGAGGGTGCAAAGCCCTTGTTGTCAGTTGAGAAACCCGGACCATCTGGTATCAGAGATGGCAATGGCAGAATACTCACCGAGATGTCTAGCATGATGATTTCGTGCCATTATGACGCATCGTCTGCACCCGCGAGGGGACCTTTCCGTCATTGGCCCAGGCGCGCTGTCTCAGTGGAGGGTTGAGGGATGTCACACAGGGTCACAAGTGACAGATCACGACGCGTTTGTGATTCGAGACGGGGTAAGCCCTTTAGGCGTAATGCCGTAAGAAGAGTAGAGGAGACACGGTGACAGACAAAGAGACAAGGTAGGATGCTGCAACAAGACGAGATTGAAGGTATGAAACTATCAGACAATATTGTGCAACGAAGTGAGAAGAGGGGCGGGGAAGGGTGTTGGTACGGTTGGCAGAGATAAACCCAAAGAAAGAAAGGTTGATGAAATCCGACACGCAACGTGCCAATGTAGTCGACGACAAGAAAGGTATAAATGTAGTATAAGTGGAAGAATAAAGTAAGAACGAACGCGGAGGTGGTAACTAAAAAAGAGGAGTGTCGATCGACTGCGTCGCGTGGGGGTAATTTGCAGGGGAGGGGGTAAAAATGCGGGTGGGTAATGATGGGGTTGAGGCAGAAAGTGTCAATGGAAAATGAGAGTATAGCTGTATGGTGTGTATGTGGATGCGAGCGATCACGAGAGAGGCACCCAAGCACTCCCTGAGGAAGAAACTGAAAGGCTCGGTAGGCAGTAATGAGGACTGTCCATTGTTCGTACATTGGTAGGTGTGTAGAGCCGATCCCGCTGGTGCCCAGCTCTTCCCCAAAGGGGCGAATGCCTGCTAGGGTGGTTGTGACGGGGAATGCGGTGGGTGCGAGTTGAAATGAGACGATTGCAAGGGAAAGTGTGATGCATGGATGACTTGAAGGAAATGCAGAGGAAACAGGTAATTGCGCGGAATGGAGTGCAGAATTGCTGGTGGTATTACATTTTGCGTTGTATTGTTCGCTTTTATCTTCACACAAATCGAGGCGCGAGATGCCCTATGGAACCATGGTACGAGGGGAGGAGATGTTGAGGTTATGCAATGCGGATCGGCCGAACTGCACAAAGTCGTGCGGCAGGTACTGATCTGGGGCTTGATCTATGCGCTGCTTGTTGATAACGGGCTCAAAGGTCGTTGGCAAGTTCTCCTTGTCATTGTCAGATGAGTAGCCATGGCTTGAGAAGGGATCGCTTGACGCGAACGACTGGGGGCTCGTCGGCGTCAGAGGATAGTCATCGGACGTATCAGATGCCGACGTCGATGCGCTCGTAGGCGTGCTGAACGCAGATGTCGTGTTCGAACGACTCGGCGTGACAGGCGCTACGGGAAGAATGGCGACAAGCGGCGCAGGCATGTAGCGGCCGCCCTTGAGATAGAACTGCAGCACAAAAGTCGCGGCCTTGGAGTAGAACGCGTAAGAATACTTCTTAATCAACGTCTCCGAAAGGTCTTGCGCGTTCTTCGCCAGGCGGCTGTCTAGATGCTCGACGACCTCCATAGACTCATCTGTCTCTGGCCAGTCATGTTGTTCCTTGCCCATCAACGCACGCGCTAAGGTGAGCGCACCGAGGGCGATAGAGGACGGCGCGTATTGCACGAACTCGCGGTAAAACAGCGTGATCTCCATGAGGAATCGAGCGACATGTTGTACCTTGGCGTCTTCCATGCTCGGTCCGCAGCACATGAGTCGTAGCCAAGCCTCAGCGGTGGGGTGACCGAGAGTCCACTGAATGGTCGCAAGGACATGGCCCTCCATTTGGATGAAGGCAGACTCGTCGTACGTGTCACGGCAGATTTGAGCAAGATCTTGAACTGTCGGTACGCGTTCCTTTGCGTCTTCAAACTTGGCAGCAATCCAGAGCGCAGCACACCCAACAAGCTGATAGTGCTTAATGTAGACAATGCGGCGGGATACGTAGCGGTCGACGATGTTGAGAGTGAGGTATAGGGTCTCGGGGCGAAGGCGGAAGGTGAAATGAATCTCTACGAGGAAGTCGACGAGACAAGGACGCATATGCCACTTGATCTCGGGCTGCTGGTCCATGGACTGAGTGGAAGACAATGTATATCGCTGAGGGGAAGTTGAAGACCGGCGTGCATTCATTGAACAAGATCAACACTGACCTCCATCTCATGCATGTAGAACTGAATCTCTTCGCGATACTCTTCTTCTATCAAGACGCCTTCCTTCCGGAGGGCAATAAGCTGCGCTGCACGTTGCCGTTGTGCAATCATGGTCGATTTGGCAGAAAGCGGGACGCGGCGTGCCACCGGGGGCAGAATGGGTGTCTTGTGAGACTTGGTAACGCCGTGGGGGGAGGGGCGTTTCTTGGGATAGGCGGCGGGGCGGGGATGCCTGGTGGTTGAAGATGTGTCTTTCATATCGACAAGAGGCAATGATATCGATCTGGGGAGTTTGGTGATCGACGATGGGGCACTGCACGCCGGGGAAGAGGAGGAGGAGGAAGGAAGAGAAGGAATATGGTCAGCCAGTGAACGTCGATAATGAGCGAGGGAGGACATTCAGGCAACGCGTCAAGCGGGCGAGATGTGGAAAGTGAAAGTGAGACGCGATAGCGCGACCAGGGTGGCATTCCCAAAGTGGTCACCGTCGGACATTTAAAAACGATATCTCCACAAACTCGAACCGCAGCGACCACCGTCCAAAACACAAACAAAACAGACACTCACAGAGTCGGGGATACGAATCATGCGACGAGGAAAGGTGTCGGATGCTGGTGTAACGGCGGCAGCGGATTTGTGTCTGTAAGAGAAGGTCGTGTGTGTGAGCGTGGGTATTCGTAAAGCCCTGTCCTGGTATACGATAAAGACAGAATAAGAAGAGATGCCCCCGAGGTCAACGTCGATAAGAGGCTCGACGAGGACGACGAGGATAAAGGTTGAGAGGAAAGGGATGAAGGGAACAGAAAACCAGGGAGGCTATAGAACCGAAACGGGAACTGTGAAATGTGGTAGAGCATCACGGTCACAATCACACCGCTATCGATATCACAAACTCGCGTAACCTCCCACCAACGGCGTACCCCCGGCGCCCAGGTACGCCCGCAAGCCAGCCTCCGGGAACACAATTCGCAATCCGTTCAACAGCAACCGGTTCGCAATCTGAGACCATTGAATCTCGCAGGATCTTGGGACCCTTGCACCGCACGCCCGGCAGTTTGGGCTCCCCCTTCCCACGATTCTCTGACATGTACAGGAATGAATGTCTCACCTTGTCCTGTGCGCCCACGTCGTCAGCGTGTGTCCGTATAATACACAGAATGTGTCCACTCACTGCGGCAAATATCGAGAATAACCTGAGCAATCTGCGGCACCAAGAACACTGACTGTCAGAAACTCGTCCAGGAAAGTGATCGGACGACTCACAAGAAAACGATAGAACTCTCAGAAAACCGGGCAAAGAGCGAGGGATTAAAGAAGGTATTACTTGAGCTGAATTACTGCGATAGCAGGACGACTGGAAAGCAAAGGAATGACTGGTGGTGAGCTGATATGTGTTCTAAAGTATGACTGGGCGGGCGACCGGGAGCTCGAAGTGAATCGAGCCTGGTGGAAGCGGAGTCAAAGGCGGACTGCGTCGGCTTTGATACTCGCGAGAGGAGGGGATTGCTGGCAGGCAAGTGAGGACGAGATGTAGGAGGAGGAGAAGAAAAATGTTGTGGGTGTGTATGTTCCACGAACAAATTTCAAGAGACAGGCAATGCGGTCGGGGCGTGTTCCTTTTGCTTCCTATCCCTTTCTATTATGCCTGCGCGCGCCGGTCATAGCCAATTGATTGCCATCTCCACGTTTTCTGCCTGCAGGCAGCAGAGGCGCCGTCCCACACGTTTACCTAATCTCAGGTCTATCATTTCCACTAGGCCCAGCCAGGGCAATCAAGCATCCATGGAGGGTCTCCATTTTGCCAGCTGAGCAAACAGCTCGATTAACCGTTCCTCTGGGTCTACTCTCAACTGCGCGATGACGAGCGCTGAGGCGGCCATGGCGCGCTCGAGCACACCAGTAATGCTCTCGTGAAACGTACACCCGGTCATCAGACCTGGCCCATGACTTTTATCCACGCATAGATAAGTTGATGTCGATCCGGTCCCAGGCCCACGAGTAGCGACACCGACGCGCATACTCTATGTGACGCCCGTTATCCCACTAGTAGTAGCTCAGCGCCCGAGTCGCCGGCAGAGTGGTGCGCGCCCTGTCCTCAAAACCACAACAAGCCCCACAGAGCAGACAAATAGCCTTATGATACTTGTGGAAGTTCGGATTTCCGTGCATCTCTGTCAACGTCACATCAAGCAATGATACCTGACAGCAGGAGCGTCAATGGCGAAGGCCAGCGTGGCTGCGGATCGTATTGCAGCCCTTCCTTCCAAAAGCCGAATAGAAGCCTGTGGCTGACATCGGCCAGTTTGGTGCTGCGATAAACGACAGACTTGGGGCAGCTCCGTGGCATTGTCGGACAGTAACCAGGAACGAGTCACATCGGTGAGCGCACTCCCCCGCTCCGCCCAGCTGACAGTGCATACATAGCTCACAGGCATTATGCGGATGCCGTGGAGAGCACGGTCGTCAAGTACATCAAAGAATTCGAAGTTGCAAGCTTATTGGCATTTTGTTTCGAACACAATTGTGCTTCCTGAAGAACAAGGTATCGAATGTCGGTTTCAGCACTCAAATATTGTAATATGACTAGCAGCAGCTAGCAGCTCTACTAATGCTTTGTAGTAGGTTATTATGACACAATGTCCGTGGACACTCTGATACCTCATCATATAGTTAGGTTTACGTTGGATGATATATAACATCTGATATATGGTGTTTGCGATCGCAGCGTTGGAGGACCGAGTATTCCGCGAAATTTATGTGACACAACAAGGAGGAGTCGGTGAAATGCAGGCACGAAATCCTGTGCATCGTGCGCACATGGGGTAGCGAGCTCGTGTGCAGAGATAGCGCCTGCATTCCATTTTAAAAGCGTGACGTGACGTGGGCCAGCGGTAACGGCCGAGGTGCCACAAGCGCCCGGGCCGTTAATGGAAATTCGCTACCTTGTGCCACCGATCCGGCGATCGACAATCTTAGATCTCGGTTCCGGGATCAACGCCCACGCAAAGACTACGGTCCTTCGGGCGCCACTTGCCCCATTCGGTAGTTGACAGCAGTGACGTCGTCGGCCTCTGCCGTCAAATTCAAATATCGCCACGCCACGCAGAATGCCAGCACTAAGGACCCGACAGAGCTCCCTCAGATCGCGCTAGCGAGTGCAAGTCAACGTCGATAGCGGCTGACAGGGTTATCTCAAAGCTCTTGGTCCTTCTATTAATTATTCACCGGACAGGGTCGGTCACTCTCAGTCTCACGGCTGTAGGATACCTTTGACTGATGGGACCTGCGGTTTCTTCGGGTCTCTTGCGGTCCACAATGCTCTGATTGCAACACCCGCTCCTCCGCGTGTCGCTACAGTACAAAATGGATTCACCAACTCAACACAAGATGACAATTGGCCAGGGGCAAGATGATCTCAGAATCGACGTCACTCTGCGCAATCTCTGGGTTGGGGTGTTCAATCTCTATGACTTCCTCCCATGAGCAGCGCCATTAATTCTTGGGTGTTCCCATTGGGCAGACCCTGCTGCTGGAGATGCGGTGGGATATGGTGAGCCTGATGCTGCATCATGTGTGGGGGGATGTGTTGCTGCTGCTGCTGCTGCTGCTGCTGCTGCTGCTGTCTCAGCGCCATTAGAGGCGCCTGTAGCTGGCCCGGGATACCTTGGAGCCCCTGCTGAGGAGCGAACCCGCCTGCGCCCCGAAGCCCCGCGAGATTGGGCCCGCCGCCAAGGTTCAACAACTGCGCCTGGTTCGATGGTACTCGCAAGTCCATGTTCCCCAGATGTGCCATCTGATTGTGCCCCAGCGCGTTCGGCAGCTGGTGTCCCGGCGCGCCCCGCATCTGTGGCGCGTTCCCGACGAACCCTCCGACGTTGCCGCCCAGCCCCCCATTTGCACCAAAGTTATTGAATTGCTGTGGTGAGGGCCCATTGCCGAGCATCCCAGCGTGAAGACCGCCGCCCTGCTGCATCCCCATGAACTGCGCAGGCTCGTGGGGCGGCCGTGCGCCGAGGTTGGCCAGGCCGGGGGGTAGCCGTTGCTGCACAGGCCCTTGCATCGAGTTGGGCGAAGGCCCACCGCGGAACTGAGGTTGTACGGGCAGCCCGGTGTTGCGTGCCTGCGCGAACAAGGCGGGATTGGCGCCCTGGAACATGGACGGATCAAGGCCACGTTGATGCGGTGGGAGGCGGTGTGGGTTGAACTGCATAGGGTCATCCAATCCGTCGTTGAACATACCGCTGTGGTCGCGATTGCGAGAAGGCGCAGCTTGGCGGAGACCGGGCACCATGCCGTCGGGGACAAAGCGATCGTCCATGCGGCTGTCGTATAGCGAATCGAGGCGACTATTCGGTGGGAGCATCTGTTGTTGCTGGTGCTGAATGGACTGGTGATGTAATGGATGTGGGTTATTGTGCTGCTGCTGCTGCTGCTGCTGTTGCTGTTGGAACTGGCTAATGTTTGATGCCATGCCTGGTCCCATATGTCCCATACCATTTCCACGCTGGACCTACAAGGTATGGAATGAGTGATCCAAAATCATTATCATGCGCAAGGGCGCGTACCTGGGACGGGTTGAGCATGGCGAAGAGATCGTCCACAGTCCGGCCCTCCATCTGGCCTCCACCATTGAATCCACCTGCTTCCTGCCGTTGTCCCGGGATAGGAGATGAGGACTGATACCCAATGGGGCCGGACGGTTTACGGCCCATGCCAGGCTGCTGCTGTGCTTCGCGGCCCTTCTCCTCGAAGTATTTGAGAAATCTGCTACCCTTCCCTTGGTTCAATTGAGCTCCGTTGTTCATCGGATCGAAAGGCGGTCCAGATCCATTGACGGAGAAACTATCCGCGTTCGCGTTGTGCCCCCCACCGTAATTCACACCTGTGTCGGGAGAGAAAGGCCCTCGTCCTGCAGGAGAAGCGCTACCCATTCGGCGTATTGCATCGTTAGGGCCGCGATGATCGTCTGACGAGAATCCTGGGCGCGTATGCTGATCAAACGGTGAGAAGCCCTGGTGGGCACGCATGGCCTCGGACATGGCTTGCCGATGATTGAAATCGCTATGGAGGGAGTCTGAGGATGATTGCGCGAGCTGTTGAGAATGTTGTGCTTGTTGATGCTGGAGGGAAGATGGTATAGGCTGTGATGATGATTGTCCAATGGAGGGAGCAGGAGGATGGTTGCGGTTGCTGAGAGCGAGGAATCTTGATCCAGCGGGAGGATTGAACTGCGGAGGAGCCTGGGTATTAGCGGGACTTGGATCAGTGAATGTGAGAGATGGGCCATCAGAAGGTGGTGGTTTGGGAAAGAAGCGAGAGCTGGCAGATTTGGGTAGTGCAGAGTCGGCCGATGGAGTTGTCGGGGTGGTGGTAGAGACTGGCGCTGAGCCGTTCCCATTCGTGCTTGATACAGACGAAAATATAGACAACAATGCTTGGGGAGCGTCACCGTTGGTAGGCGTTAAGCCTGCTTGAGAGGGAATCACTTTGTCCAGTGCGAATTTTGGCTCAGCGTCAGAATGTTCCGCTGGATTGCACGTCAGAATTTTCGCGCATGAGTAGGAAGAACATTCCATACCGTTTTCGGAAGGCGAGGGTCGACGCTGCTCCTTTCCTCGAAGTAAAGCTCCATTTTCGATGTCTTGTAAAGTAGGTCCCATCAGAGCTGGGTTAGAAGATGGTGGAGGAGGTTTCTCCGGTGTGGTGGGGGCCTGTTCTTTCTTCATCATCATTTTGAATAGTTGTATCTCGTCCAGAGGTTTCTCAGACGGCGACGGCGTCCCTTGCGCACGTCCCGAGTCGACGTCTTTGGCATCATCCTGGGACGACCCGTCTTTCTGTTCCATGGCCTTCATGCCCTTTTTGAAGGCCTGTATGCCGTCCAGCTCGCCCTCGGCGCCTTTGCCCAGACTGAGAGTGCCTGCGCCGCCAGTTGGGCTGGGAATATAAGTGTCCATCCAGGCAGGCTCCTTCTCTCGCTCTCTCTCGCGGTCACGATCACGGTCTCTGCGGTCCTCTTTAGCATCATCCAAGCCACCGCGCCGGTCACGCGCAGCACCGCGTTTGCTGCGACTGTCCCTATCTTCAACCACTGTCCACCTACCCCCATGGCGGTCATTGGCATCCCAAGCATCATCGCGCGGTGGCCGATCACGATTACGTTGTTCACGATACTCTCGATCGCGTCTAGCTGCAACTCGTTCGTCTCGTTTGCCGTCATCTCTCCATCGCCGTGGGTCTTCGGCCTCGTCCTTGTCAGGGTCTCTGTCACGGCGCGGGTAGTCGTCTCGTTCCCGTCGATAGTCATCCCTGCGATAATCCTCACGTTCACGGTCTCCTCGGCGGTCGCGATCTTTGTCGTCACGGTCTCGCCTAGACGATGAGCGTTCTCGTCTTGGTCGAGATGAATCGCGCACACGAGAGCGAGGTCGGTCACGGTCTTCGCGGTCGCGGTCTCTGCGAGAGCTTTCTGTTCCTGAATACGCTAGACGACTGAATAAGTCCTGCCCAAAGCCGAGTGGATATCACTTACTGTCATCGCGTCCTGTTCGCCCAGGCTCAGTACCTACACAATCAATCAGTTTATTTGTCTCGCCAAAGAACCTGATATTTACCTTTACGCCAATCATCACGATCGTCTACTTTTTTCTTCCCGCTTTCTCTCGGTTCGGCGCGGCGACTGGAAGAAAGCGGCTCACGGGCACTAAGTCTTGAAGAGCCAGCCAGATGGGGAGCCACGTCTCTTTCTTTGTTTCTAGGATTCGTTGAGTTAGAGGGCAGAGCTAGGCGGTCTCGGTCATACTTGTCGGATAGCTAGTATTCGTGTCAGTGGCGAGGGATATAGCTACATGACAAGCACATACATGGCGCAGCTTTTCTTGGCCCTCTTTGTCTCTTATGTCTCTGTCACGTTCTCTGTCCCCATCTCGTTCCCGATCACCCCGGTCAGTAGAGCGTATTGATTGGTGTTTAAAATTGCCCATCTGTGAAGGTTGCGTGAGTGTTCCCCTGAATGTAGGGCGTGGGTGAGCATCTAGAGCCAGTCCGGCCGTCAGCATGCATTCATCGAGTGCCAAGTTTGTTATCACCTCCATCTTCTGGGTCTCGGCGGAAGCTTATAGAGAAAGTCGTGAGTTATCGTGCACCACGCGTCAAAGTGATGGCACACACCGTCTATCTCTGGCCCCAGTTGGACTGGTACCTTCTCCTTCTTTCTTGTATGTACCTATATCGCTCTCTGACCTGTAAAACAAATGAGTTATGTTCCTCAAGAAGAGCACAGGGGAACCTTACCCAAACCAGTCCTTCAAAGCGGGCATGCCTTCCGGCGGCTTGACCAGGGGAGACTGACAGATTTTGAGCATATCAGAGCGGGTGTAGATATGTAGAGCTCGAGGCGATGGGTGGGTGGTTTCATTGTCCGGTGTTGTATCTGCGTTCTGCTCGTAGTCAAGATTGACTTGAGACATAGCACCAACGAGATCGTCAGGAACTCCATTTTCTGGTAACGATTTGCTGGCTGGAGAGGGTGATTCTGGGTCCATAGCTGGGGTTCGTTAAGTAACGCTGGGAAGTCGAATTTGTGTGTTATGCCAACAGGGTTTCGAATGAAGAAAGAATCGGACATCGAAATTGGGCTGCAGTGGCGTTTTGGGATCACGCGCTTGAAGCGCTTCAAATTACACTCAATGCTCACACTCAAGCACTTCATTCTCAAGCAAAGAGTCTTGAACTTATATCGCCACGCAATACGTGTTTCAAGATGTAACTTGCCCCAAACTTATGCCACACGGTGCACTGACACCACGTAGCCATCCAGGACCCGCAAGCCCGAAGGGAAACGCTATCCTTCATCCGGGCCGAATTCGACAGAAACAGACACTTGACTGACGTTGTAAGCGTTTTTGGCCAGCAATATTAATTATATCCAGCAGTTTCTCTCCGTCTTCTTACTTGATATTACAGGCAGTGATAGAAGACAAGATATCTGTTGGTCGCAGAGAATTACGAAGATACCTCCCCTACTAGTAGGCATCACCCTCAAGACCCCACTGTCAGCATGCGACTTGGAGTTGGTATCGGTATACGTAGCGGTGCTCAACGTTCGACTCGCCTCACTCGCTGCCTTGGATTGTGTGACAATTCCTAAATTGGTCTTTGGTGTTATCGCTGGAGACCTCGTTGGCTGTGATTATGAATACATACATGATACATTGGGTAATAACACTAGGAGTATAGTATAGCGAGAAAGTGTCTAGCCACCCAACTAGAAAGTCCACGATTCAAGAATCAATTGAATGCACCAGGAACTGATGGCGAGGGGGTCGGGTCTGGGTCGATATCTTTTGCTGGAACAGCGGGAAGGGATGGGTCTGCGGTCTTTGGCGTCCGCGTTACCTGCTTATTAGGGGACGTTGACATCGCTGCTTGCGCCGGCGGCAGGGTGGCAATCGGCGAGACAAAAGAAAATTCGCTGCCTTCATCATCTTCTAATGACGATGAGGAAATTGAGGGGGAGGGTAGCTCCTGTTCTGTGGCCGCTGGTGCGGTTGCACCTCGAGGAGGAGAAGTCGCAACTGTAGCGACACTGTTCTGTGGAACAGGCGTTGCAGGCCTCTCTACCCTGGCAGCTGAATTCTGGGCACCTCTGCCAGGTACCAAAGGCGCAGTGGTGTCAAAATTGTTTCGTGTTGGAGTTGCAGGGTTTGCCCGCGATGATGGGTGTATGCTATTGGCCGGTCGTGGAGGTAGTCTTGGTGTGAAATCCTCTGACTGAGTAGGCGGCTGTTGAGCTGGTTGCCGCGTAGGCATCGCCTGAGACGCGGGCAAGCTGGCCACTTTGGTATGCGCGGATCCATACGCGTAAGGACTGACCTGGCCCAAGGGGGCAGGGGGCAGGGGAGGCGATGACACTGACGGTCCACGCTCGTCAAATAACACTGATGCGTGTGATATAAGATCCTCCATCACCGTATCCTATTGAATGTGTTTGGCGATGAGTAACAAGAGGTTTAGGGCGGACGTACCTTCCAAGATTGCATGGCTAATAAATCTCCGCCTTTAGGCAGCTCATCCTCGCCAAAAATCACGCTCCCAAACACAATCGCAAGATTTTTGACATCCATTTTATTCTTTTCGGCGCGTGCGGCAACTCGTGCAAGATGTTCTAAAATGGCCTTCAAGGTGGCTTGATGTACTGGCGGGAGTCTGCGCATTTTGGATCGCAAGAGCACGAAATTATTGGCAGCATGTTCAGCTGAGGGTTTGGATCAGCGAAGGTTATAAAACTCTAAGAGAGGGTCGATATATTACCTCGATCTTCCGTGTGCTGCAAGCGGTCCTGCAATGGATAACGGAAAACAGGCTCAGGGAGTTCGCGCAGATACAACTTCAAAAATGAAGACACCGCAAACACATCATCTGTCAGAGGATTAAACTCAAAAGCAGCTTCGTTTCGCTCAATCTTGTGCTGTAGCTGATTATAAAGTTCAAGAAACGATAATTTTTCTGAGTCAGTAAGCGTGCGTACCTCTTGCACATTGGCGTGTCTTCCTGATACTCGGTAAATTCCCTCGCTTTCTAACCCTCGAGCATCTACCTCCTTGATGCAAATTTTGACAATCTTCGGTATATCACCGTCTTGTAGCGCGCGTGAGGTGGCGTAGTCAACGAGGGAAACGCCGAAAATGAGATCGCTGCACTCCCCGACACTGTAGTTCCAGTAAAGCACGGGCTTGGGAATAACAGCCGCGAGCGAGCGAGGAATGGCTTGTGTAAGAACCTGGACATCCTTGGATGGGGAGATACGATCCACAATAGGCCGTATGTGGGCCGATAGGTGCGTTTCCGTGGTTGAAGTTGCGGTCATGTTGTCGACATACATCTCTAACACTTTCTTGACTGTTCCAGCTGATTCGAATATGAAGCCCTCTAAGCTCTATGTAACCATTAAAATGTGCTTCAGAGAGGACGAGAGGAAATATAGGCTTACTGTGTACGCTGCTTCCAGTATCTTAGTCCGTCTTAGGCGAAGCGTCTCAAGCCAGTGTACACCTTTCCGATATTCCTTATCTGAGAGATTCTGAGCCTTCAAAAGATGCAACAGATGGGCAGTACTGACCGGCCTCCTCGGCCTCACGTTTAGACCGAACTGCGCGTAGGGCGCTCGAGTCGGGGCGTCCACTAAGGCCATCCTTCGTGCCGCTTTTGTCAAGGAAAGTAATCAACTGGTTCAATTGCTTCTTTCCATGAGAAGCAAGATCGCTAAATGCAGTCGAGCTGCTTGGGCTACGATTTCTTTCCTTGGGCGCACTACCAGATGGGCGTCGGTCAAGCGGTCTGAGAGGTTGGGGAGACGTGACTACGGGCTTCGCAGGCAGTGACGGATTAGATCGAGAGTTGGTCAGTGGAGCTCCATAGGGCTCAGGTGGAGGCGAAGAAACGCCCTCCGCCCGGGTCGCATGATGGTGCGCATGCGGGTGCGGCTGAGCTGCTGCTGATGCTGCTTTATGATCCTCCACCTCTTGGCATTTGCGCAAATAGGCCCGTTTGAGCTTGAGAAGCACGTTCTCGGCGTAGTCGTTGTAAGCAGCGCCCGATTCTTTAAGATCTTCCTTGATACGCTTCCTGGTGCGCTCTTGTGTTTCCTAATCTCATTGGTTGAGCGCTGGAACACTTGAGGAGGCGAAACAATGATCGCACCTTCAAGGAGGTCAACGTATTCACCACATCAGTGGTCAGCGTGTTCAAAAACGCTTGTCTCGTCTGAGCCTCTGTTCAGACACAATAAGTCGCGTACATGTTGAGATTTGGATCCTTGCGCACCTCTGTCTATATTATCCCGTACTTCTGTCCAGACGGTGCGCGTGGTTATTTCAATTCGATCATCAAATGAGGCATCGACCTGTCTGGCCTTGCGATGCAATCGTTGCAGAGATTCAACACTGTGAATACGTTAAAAGACGATTGCCTGAAGCACCATTTGGCTCACTAAATCTCCTCGATCCTTTTCCTGAATGAAGCATAGATCAGCAACAAGATATAGAGGGCGTGTGTGCGGACAGACCTTTCTAGGAAGAAGCTGAGATATGAATCGTTCAAGACGGTCAGATGGTAGTCGAAGAGCGGTATAGGTCCTTGCTGAACGGGTTCTCTGTCCCTATTAGAAGATAAGGATGGCCTTGACGACGCGGGAGGGTCAACCGGGCTTTGCTGCATTGCCGCCAATATCTGATGTGCAGCTGCTTGAATGGGTCAGACTCGTAACGATGTGTGTCAGAGGCTGTCAGTGGATCTTTAGTGGCCGGCGATCAGCGCACGGCCCCGCCGTACAGCCTAAAACGGCAATTATCCGGGTAGACAGCCCCTATGTGTCTCACGCGAGCACATGGAAGACTA
>JACXVL010000092.1:0-14562 GCA_014898675.1 Athelia sp. TMB | reverse complement strand
AGAGGCTGTCAGTGGATCTTTAGTGGCCGGCGATCAGCGCACGGCCCCGCCGTACAGCCTAAAACGGCAATTATCCGGGTAGACAGCCCCTATGTGTCTCACGCGAGCACATGGAAGACTACAGTGCCGGAAGCTCTAAACCGGCGCCTCAGAAATTCATTTCTCGATCTTGCTACTCATCCTTGTATGCACCTTCCAATCACTTGCAAAATAGCTAGAACTACCATATAAATAATCTATTGAATGCCCACCTGATTACAATTTAGCCATTTTGAAATAATATTTTTTGGACCTCGGAATTTGAGAATAGGGGCTATAAAGATGCCGAAGTGTCGGTTTTGCAACATCTACAGATAAATGATGTATGGGCTGTATATCGGGGTTGCCTGGGGTATTATAGAGAATAGATTGGTGGGTTCTATGGTTGCAATGATGGAAAAAATATCCTACAAGATTTTTGCTGTCTGCTGTTGCACTTTGACCTTCGCCGGACCAAAAAATCTGTCCATAGAATTCTGCTGCTTCTTGCGAGTGTCAATCACACCCAAGAACCTGATAGTCCAATTTTCAACTGAAGGATCGAGCTCAAAGCCGCTCAGAGGTAGTGTTCGGATCCAATAAACCGGTTTTTGCGACTCAAATTTGAGACTTTTTCCAAAAAATGCTCAATAAATCAGAATCAGCTTATTTTAAGCAATGTAATTGATCTGTCGACTCAGAATTGCGCTCCGATCCCTCAAAAATTCCCTACAGAGGTGCTGCTTTTGAGCTTCCGGCACTGTAGATAACTCCTTCATCCGCTCTCTCTTCGTGACTCTTCCGGCACCGCGCATCAGAACTTCTTTGGCGGTATATAGTCGTGTGGTACAGTGGGCTTGGCTAAAAACTTTAACACCCATGGACCAGCAAGTCGTCCTGGACGCAGACATTATGGTGAAGAAGGGCGTGAATGCGTATGTTGCAGTTTTATTCGGACACATAGTCTTTGCATTGACAGGCCTAGCATCTGGCATGATTCCCTTCTAGCCCCTGCATACCTGTGTGCAGCTAGTGCAGTATCGATAGTGCTCCACCTCGTCCTTCTCTCCAAGCCAGCCAAAAAGCTCTACGCGCTTATCTTCCCCAAGTTACAGAGAAGTACTGAAGTGTCAAGTCCCGAACCGGGGCAAAACATACAGCCCGCAAGCTTCTTTGGTCAAGTCCGTGCCCATATCGCTTTGCATGGTGGCGGTGTTATCTATGCATACAAGGTCGCGCGACTCGCAGGATGCTTAATGTTACTTGGGCTGTCGATTTCAACGCTCGTGCTGGAAGAAACAGGCCAAATAGATGGAATGATGTATAACATCACCGGCAAATGGGGAAAGAAGCATCCAAATAGGAGGAAGAAGCACGCAGGGTTCACCAACGCTGAGTGGGTGCAGGTTGCGCTGTGCATAACAACAGTGCGTCTTCTAACATGTGCACATCGGCTTGTTCTAACAACCTACCAGGCTTACTCCTCGCTGCTTGCATTGGTATCTGTGTCCGCTCGCCCTCGGTGGGGCCGCCTTGTCTCCAACCACCTGGCTGTCGTACTCCTTGCGCTCTTCGGTGGGTGCATCTGCTTGATTCACGGCGCAAGTCTAAAGATAATCTCGCAGGTGTATATTTCTATCGTGATATATGGCCTCTTGCTACATTCACTAAGCACCCTATTGATCTTTTTGAGGGTTGGCTTCTATGGGCGAAAGTGATCATACTATTCATCATCAGCGTCATCATCCCTCTTTTCATGCCAAGACAATATATTCCGGTCGACCCAGCAGTATGAAGTGTATTTATGAACGAGATTAACTTTCACTAACTCTCGGCACGCAGGAACCTACTTCTGTTCCGGCTCCAGAACAAACAGCCTCTATCATCAGCCTTGTCCTCTGGTTTTTCTTAGATCCTATTATTTTCCAAGCCTACCGAATTCCGCATCTGAGCCATGACCAGCTCCCTCCAATCGCAGACTATGATCGATCAAGAAACCTGGTTAAGACAGGATTCCCGCACCTCGATCCCTTCTCTGGAGGCAAGAAGCGTCACTTATTTTTTGGTCTAATGCATATCTACCGTAGGTTTCAGCCCGTTGTCACTAGTGCTGTCGCTTTCTTTATGCTGAAATTCATCTCAGGCGTGGAATACACGATTTTGGCTCTCATGCAGGTCCTCCAGGTCCTTTCCGCACTTGCTAGCCCCATAGGAATCAACAAACTGCTTCAATATCTCGAGAAACGGGGGGAGGGTGCCGTTGTAAGGCCTTGGGTATGGATTCTTTGGTTATTTTTGGCACCTATTTTTGGCACTTTGTCGATGCAGTGGTACATCTTCATCGCAGTAAGCAAACATCGTTCGTTCGCTCGCACATTGCGGTCTCAACGCTATTTATAGACAAGGACGCTTGTACGGGCAGAAGGCTTGATCACGCAGCTCATTTTCAACCATGCTCTGCGTATCAGAATGAAAGCCGAGCTTCCCGAAGGCATCTCGAGCACTCCATCTACAGCTGTAGGCACACCTGATAGTGCTTCGGCGATCAATGTGTCAGTCTCTGCCGAAGCCAGTGAGAGCTCGAATGGCAGTGGAGCAAAGACCTTAGCACCCTCATCTTCCAGCGTTAAATCCACATCCTCGAGCAAAATCAAGCAGAAGACAAGAGACGTACCAGAGGCCAAACCTGTCCCCAAGAAAGACTCTGATAATCTCGTGGGGAAAATCATGAATCTCATTTCGACCGATACGACCAATATCACTGATTCCCGAGACATCATGTTACTGCGTAAGGCTTGTTCTTACCGTGCTGATCTTTACTCACTTTATGATACCACAGTTGTTAACGCCCCACTGCTCGTGGGGCTCAGTATCTGGTTTTTGTACGTTATCCTTGGATGGTCAGCATTCGTTGGTCTAGCCATTATGGTCTTGCTGTTCCCATTGCCGGGCGCTGTTGCGAGCATGATCCAGACTGTTCAAGTCACTCGAATGCAGAAAGTGTGTAAATTTCATTATTCGCTTGGATACCGGCTTATCTGGTGCTAGACGGATGCTCGGGTCCAAAATGTAACTGAAAGTACGCTACACGTATCTGGTCTGCAACCGTAGGACGCTGACTGTTTTGTGGCAGCCATGAATGTTCTGCGCATGGTCAAACTTTTCGGATGGGAGAGAAAGATGAATGCCAAGATCGCAGACAAACGAGAAGAAGAACTAAAGTACATCAGGAAGCGGCAGATGTTGGATCTCTTAAATGGCAGCATCAAGTAAGTCAGCTGCAGCTTTGAGGAATAATCAAATCTCACCTGGAGGCTTGTAGCTTCCTCATTCCCGTTGTCACCATGTTAGGGACATATGCGACATATGTGAATTTAGTGATGCATATTCCGTCATCATTCCAGCTGAAAGTTTTCCTAGACCCTGGTGATGAAGAAGGAGTTGACTGCCTCTAAAGTCTTCTCCTCAATTACCGTCTTTGACTTGCTACGCGACAACCTTCACATGGTCTTCTGGACACTGCCTCGGTTCATACAAGGTGTGTTCTCTATTTTCTGTCTCCTAGCGAATCCAATTGTTCCCCGCAGGCAAAGTATCTCTGGACCGCGTAAATGACTTCCTAACCAAGGTAAGATGATATCGTGATATATTCCATAGCGCCACTCCTAACCGAACTAGACCGAACTGTTGGATAGCTTCACTGAGAAGATTAACGATGAAACTATCGGTTTTATTGCCGAAGAAGCCCGCATGGATAGTGACTTGATTGGCTTCCGCGATGCTGTCTTCTCCTGGTCTGACTCTTCCACCGGAACTGTCACTCCCTCACGCCGGCAATTTACACTGCGCATAGCCGATGAGTTGCTGTTCAACCCTGGCATCAACTTGGTCATTGGTCCCACGGGTAGCGGTAAATCTAGCTTGCTCATGGCGTTGCTTGGCGAAATGCATTTTATGCCTTCTGGACCTAGCTCTGCATTTAATCTTCCTCGTGCCAAGGGTGTGGCGTACGCCGCACAAGAATCATGGGTTCAGAACGAGACCATCAAGGTAGACATCTTATTGCTACGATGCAATCACATTGGGCTCACTGTCTCTAGGAAAATATCCTTTTTGGATCAGCTTATAACGAAGAACGATACCAGCAAGTGATCTACCAATGTGGATTGTCGCGGGATCTTGAACTGTTCGAAGCCGGAGATCTGACCGAGGTTGGCGAGAAAGGACTCACAATAAGTGGTGGACAAAAGGTGTTGTCAAGGTCCAATCAGGGCATCTATTGCAAATCTTCTGATCTCCTTGTTTAGGCTCGCATTACACTGGCCCGCGCGATATATTCTCCTGCTGAGATCCTTCTTTTGGATGACGTGAGTGTTAATCAATCTTTTTGTATGGCTCCGATGAGAGCCCTATTCAGGTATTGGCTGCCTTGGATGTCCACACGGCCAAACATATTGTTGATAAATGTTTTTCTGGCAACTTGATGAAAGGAAGGACTGTTATCCTCGTGGTAGGTTTATTTCTCAATACAGTCCCTGCCAATCTCAAACGATATCTCGGGAACAGACCCACAACGTAGCGATGGCCAGCCCCATCGCAAATTTTGTGGTCTCCCTCGGAATTGATGGGACCGTTTTGAGCCAAGGATCTGTTTCAGATGCTCTTGCACAGAATAAGAGTCTTGTCACCGAAGTTGTCGAGGATAAAAAGGCCATGGAAAAAGCTGATCAGGAGATTGATTCTACCGCAGATCCTAAGGCCGTAGGAGCTAAACCTGACGGCAAGCTGATTGTGGCGGAAGAAATTAACGAGGGACATGTCAGTTGGGGTGCTCTCAAACTTTTCTTCACTGGTCTTGGTGGTGATCACCCTACCTTCTTTTGGATTGTGTTCGTGGGCGGCCTTGGAGCGACCAGCCTCGTCAACACAGGTCAAACATGGTGGCTCGGCCACTGGGCTAGCAGATACGACCTCCCAGGTTCTCCTACTGTGAATGTGCCATAGTACGTCGGATGCGGTCTATCTTTGCATGTGCTTACCTTACGTCCAAGTTACCTTCTCGTCTACACCCTCTTGCTTCTGATTGCCTGCGTGCTATACACTTTCTCCGCCATTGTATTCATATTTGGGTCTTTGCGTGCCTCCAGGGCGATACACAAAGCCCTGATTGAATCAGTTCTTGGTACCACACTCAGGCAGGTACCCCGTCTGTTACGCGGCTAATCATGCTCACACAATTCTTAGATGGCTGGACCAAACGCCCACGAGTCGGGTGATCGCACGGTGTACGCAAGATGTTCGAGCAGGTAACTACCTACAATGCCTTATCGTTTCGTCTACCAATATGCCGTCTAGTTGATGGACCCATCGCTCAAGGCTTCAACTATTTGGCCGATTTATCCCTGACAATGCTTGTAAAGGTCAGTCACCCCTGCTAGTGATATTTTATACTTTTTCATTGACAATTTGACTTATATACACAGCTCGTGGCAATCGTATGGTTCACGCCGTGAGTGAGCTAATACCTCTTGATAAAATTTGTCTCATCAATTGTCCGTTAGTGTTTTCGTTTTCCCTGGCCTGATCGTTGCCCTGCTGGGTGGGTGGTGTGGGCAAATATATATCAAGGCCCAGCTCTCAGTGAAGCGCGAGATGAGTAATGCCAAATCTCCCGTCTTGGGCCACTTTGGAGCTGCGATTGCAGGCTTAGGTCCGTATATTACATTCCTTGTTGACATTACAACATTTTAAAGGGTGAATGCAGTCTCTATTCGTGCCTACGGAGCACAATCGGCTTTTATGGGCGAGTCTCTGATCCGCATTGACAAATACACCCGTGCTGCAAGAACGTTCTACAATCTCAACAGGTTAGTCTAGAGTTCCTGTCCACATTCTCGAAAAGATGCGATTTCGCAATCATCTTTGCTCACCAAAGGTCGATGCTTATGTCACATGTCACACAGATGGGTATGCGTGCGTATCGACACGATCGGAGCAGCATTCACGGCCACTCTCGCAGCCTACCTGATATACTCAGGAAACGAGATGCCTGACGCTTCGTCGACGGGCTTCTCATTGAACATGGCAGTCATCTTCAGCTCGCTCATTCTCTGGTGGGTTCGATTATTGAACGACTTCGAAGTACAAGGCAATAGGTAATATAGCGTCCTGTTCATGTGCTCGCTATTGTTCTTACTATCTTTCTTCAGCTTGGAGCGTATTCAAGGCTACATCAACATCGAACAGGAGCCCAAACCCATAGTTGGCGGGGATCCTCCTGCTTACTGGCCTGCCAGTGGCGATATCAGGGTGGAAGGACTATCTGCGCGGTATTCCGCTGATGGGCCGAAAGTACTCAAGGACATCAACTTCCATGTGAAGTCTGGAGAGCGCATCGGCGTTGGTGAGTTCACAGTACTTGCTACATGTTGGCGCCACTGAGCTCCATATTAGTTGGACGTACCGGTAGCGGAAAGGTTAGGCTACAGAAAATCAACTTTTTTTAAATTAATACTGACGAGATGGTACAGAGCTCTCTCACTCTCGCACTCCTGCGTTGTATTCTTACGGAAGGAGAGGTATACTATGATGGCTTGCCCACCCATTCCTTGAATCTCGATGCCCTTCGTTCGAAGATCACCATCATTCCCCAAGTGCCCGAGTTGCTTGCGGGCGCTCTGCGCCAAAATCTTGATCCATTCGATCAATACGACGATGCCACTCTTAACGACGCACTTCGCGCAGCAGGATTGTTCGCCCTGCAGGGCGAAATGGAGGAGGGAAGAATCACGTTGGATAGTCCCATCTCTGCAGGAGGTAGTAATTTATCAGTGGGACAACGGCAGATTCTAGCCCTTGCTCGTGCCATTGTCCGAGGCAGCAAGCTGCTGATTCTCGACGAAGGTTTGTTTGTTCATGCCACCGTACTAAAATACCGGCTCACCATCTTTCCAAATGCCCAATAGCCACATCAGCGATAGATTACAAGACCGACAATATCATTCAAACATCACTGAGAAAAGAACTCGGCAGCGACGTGACATTGATCACCGTTGCGCATCGACTCCAGACTATAATGGATGCGGATAAGATCGTGAGTGCTTGTGCTGCGATATCCTCTGTCACAACATTGCTTACTTTCAACGCAGATGGTACTAGATGCAGGCCGAATTGCTGAGTTCGACAGCCCCCATCAGCTCCTTCAGAATGAAAATGGGTTGCTGCGGTCATTAGTTGATGAAAGTGGCGACAAAGATAATCTATATGCCATGGCAGCAGGCCAGAACGCAACGCCTGCTTAACCTATATACCGATTATTCTGAATCTATCTATCTCTTACTTGCAACGCATTTGGTCCTGTTTGTTCCTGTTCCTGTTCCTGTTAGCAAAGTGGCAATCTTTGCAGTATTCAACCAAAAAAGGAGGTGCACAAGGAAAATTACATGATACATATCCATAAATGTGGTTTACTAAACCCAGGTGATATGGTACAGTGAAGTCCAGAGTAAATATTAGTTGTCAGATATCTAACATGTATTACTTAGCCGCAGAACCCTCGACTGGTGGGGGATTCTTTGGTTTATTCTTGGACCCAGGTCGCCGTCCTCTAGGAGCGCCAGTGGCACCTTTACGCTTCTTCGCGGGAGGTGCGGGGACGGGAGTCGATGCAGCGCCATCTTTGTCTTCCTCTGTAACCTCAACAATGTTGGCCGCGGCGGAATGCCCGAAGAAGTCATCGCCTTCATCATTCCATAAGTCCCTCATTGAGCCTCCACCAGCATCATTGGTAGTCGATTGCCCACTTGCTTTGTTCGAGCTACTTGAAGCATCAAGACCTGCGAGCTGATCTTCGGTGAGCAGCAACTGCACGATCTCGCTGGGTTTAGTGACATCCGTGAAGCTCTTATTACCGACAACAAGATCTTGAACCTGGGGCAATTGACGTTAGTGCTGTATTATGCAACGGACGTTTGTGTGCAGCTCACGTCTTTCTTCACACGTGCCAATTGCACAATTCGCTCATCGATGGTACCCTTGGTGATCAGGCGGTAGACAGTGACCTGCCGAGTTTGACCAAGACGATGCGCTCGATCCATTGCCTGGGCGTCATTCGACGGATTCCAATCGTGATCATAGAATACTACGGTATCAGCAGCTGTGAGATTGATACCTAGGCCACCAGCTCGTGTACTGAGCAAAAACACGAAGATGTCGGGTCTAAAAGATGTCAGTACAAACGCAAAAACGGAGGAAAGGAGAAAATGGGCAGTACCTGGTTTGCCAGTCAATGACCATGTCTCGGCGATCTTCCAGTTTAGAAGATCCATCCAACCGCAAATACTTGTATTGCCGGTAGACAAGGTATTCCTCCATAAGATCCATCATGCGTGTCATTTGGAAGTAGATCAGAACACGATGATCTCCCGTCTTCAACTCCTGAAGCAACGTATCAAGACGTGCAAGTTTAGCGGAGTCATAGATGAGCCGTTTCGCCTCAGGGATTTGCATGTTGGACATGGGGAGTTGATCGGCGGGAGAGCAACCAACAAGGCCTGCGGCTGGCATCCCAGGCAGTTTCCTGCGGTAAGCTCCCCATTCCTCCTCGGAGTCGCGGAGGTCGACAGGCAAGCCATACAAGGCGAGCGACTCAAGTGGTGCGTCGAGCATTCGACTTTGTGATTCCAGATAGGTTCTATCCGTACAATATGATGAAATCACAGGAGCGATTGCTGGGGGAACAAACCACTTCAATCCAGCTCGAGAAAGATATGATTCTGCCCAAGCAACTGAGCACACGTCCGATAAGCTTGGAAGACCATCGGCGATGGCCAAGCACGTGAAGGAAGGTCGGGCATTGACACTAAGGTAGTGCGATGAAGTGTGAGCCGCGAAGATAGGATCACTAGATTTGTCGTATGAGAGGAAATTACAATCTAGCATTAAACTGCTTAAACTGTTGTGCTCACCAAGTGTAAGGGCTTTCTTCATTTGTTCTAGCCTCCTCCTGGGTGGCAAGCAACTTGCGCGTCATCAAGGGTTTCATATGAAGTGTGTGTGTTTCACCGGGCGTCAGGTTGAGGATTCGAAGGAACCCGAATGCTCCTTGTTCTATTCAAGTACGTAAGCAGTCGTGTCTTGCGAAAAGAATAATAATTGCACCTTCACAAATCGAACGATGAATCCAGTCAGTAGACCATATATTGAACAGCTTCGTTAAGCAGGCGCTCCCCGTTAAGGACTTTGAGACTTCGTTAGGGATCCTAAGGATCCCGCCATCTTGGTATAGCAATTTAGGGATGTCATATTCAATCGGATTCCTGGTGGAATATGGCAACTCGACGAAATCGCCTTCGCGAGACAACGGGCCGGGTCGCCCAAATTGTGAGAAGGAGAAAGGGGAAACGACATCAGCGCGCTCGAATAGTTCAGGATGGTTACAGACCTAGAACAAAGCGCCAAAGTGAGCAGTAATGAGATTTGAATACAATAAACACACACTTTGCGAAATTGCATTACGAGATTCATGAGAGATCGGGCGGAATCAGCATCCCCGATGTTAGCCGCCTTCGCTAAAAGGTCTGCAATAGAGACGTTGGCGAGTAGACCTCGGTATAAACCACGCTGGCGAGCACTGAGATCCACATAGATGTCTTTCTCAATCTGTGAGATGTCAGTTAGTTGTGGCAAACTTCCCCGGACAATTATAAAGGTACCTTTTCCACCAGTTCGTTTTGAACATTGCGTTTGATACGTCTCAGCATGAATGGTTTCAAGATCATGTGAAGGCGGCGAAGTTGACGCTCATTGAGTTTACTACCCTTGTTCTCAGCTGCGCTTTCGATGTCCTTGGAGAACCATTCGTTGAATTCATCATGTGAGTCGAATAGACTGGGCATGATGAAATGCAACAAAGCCCACAATTCTATTTCCGGACATCAGTTGGCAGAACAAACAGTGAGAGATCATACATTCTCACCTTGCATTGAATTTTGGATAGGAGTGCCAGTCAGGAGGAGTCGATTTCGACATTGAAACCCAAGCAGAGTTTTCCAGCGCACACTCGATGAGTTCTTGATGTTTTGCGCTTCATCGAGGATCATATATTGCCATTTGACTCGTTGAAAATACTGCTGATCTTGTGTGATCTATCTGAACAGTTAGCTCACCGCAAAACAAAAAGTTTCTTGCTTTGACAAACCAATTGATAGCTTGTGATGAGGACGTGGAAAGGGGCGTCTTTGTTGTAGTTGATATCTTTCTTACTCCAGAACTTCCTCAGCGTTGCTCGATCTTTGACATTTCCCCAATAAGGTATTGCCTTGATCCCAGGGACGAAGCGGGTGAGTTCTTGTTGCCAGTTGTGAAGTGTAGATGCTGGTGCCACGACTAGAAAAGGCCCCCAGATATCATGCGTCTCTGCCAGATATGCTAAGAGAGATATTGATTGCACCGTCTGTACGAAGTATGAGATACAAGGTACCCCCAGAAAACAATAGAAATACCTTTCCGAGACCCATCTCGTCTGCAAGAATGCCGTTGATACCTTGCTCGTACAAGGTCGCCAACCAGTTAAGGCCTTTGAGCTGATATTCTTTCAGCTGCGCCATCAGAATCTTGGGTTGTCCGATAGTAAGAGGCCCACTGAGTGAGTCCGGATTTTGGAAGTTGAGTTCATCAGAATCCACTGTTAAAATGGTCAGGGAGCAAGAGGCATATTATTAGGCGATTGACTCACAGTCAACGATTGGCTTATTTGCGTCAGATGCACCATCTCCACGCTCCTCGGCATCATCTCTGACATGGGCCTGCGCTTTCGACAGCTGCAAGGCTTGATTGGTCTTCCGGTCCAAAGCAGCCTGTGCATCGAACTGTTGTGCCCTTGCTTTCGCGAGTGCAATGGCTTCCTGGGCGTTGTGTTTTGCGTGTCGGTGGAGATTAGTGCTGTCCTCTGGCGCAACATGTTAGAATCTGCACATCTAGGACGCAATGCCAACTAACCATCATCAAAGTTGATATCCTGGAGAGAAGATGGGTCAACATCGCCAACCAAAGCGGCAACGGGTGCGGCTTCCTCTGCAGAGTCGCCTTGCATTTCCGCAGCTTTTTTATGAATATCAGTAAATGCATATGTATATGAATGAGGCATGCGTACTCTTCAATTTATTTCCAACGAAGTGACTGTAAAGCTCAGTCTGACTGATCAAGAACTCTAGCTTCCTGGCCTGCCTAGCGGCTTCCCGCTTCTCTTCTTCAACTTTGGCACGATCGATGGCTTCTTTGTGCTCCCGCTTGCGCACATCTCTTTCCTCTTTCTCATTCCTCTTCCAGAAGACGAGCATCTCTCGCATCAATCTCTTGCCCTTTACTTGAATATCCTTGGTAGTTTTGGCAGTACGCGTGAATGGTCGGCGAGCTTGCATAGATGCCAGCATGGCCAGACGCTTGTGTTGTGACTGACGCGCCTGATACCCCAGAGAGTGAAATTTATAGACCTAGATGGTGGTGGTTAGCTTTAACATACAGGTCGACTTTCAATTAACGCACCTTGGCGACATCACGTCTGGCAATGTTTGTCCATACTTTGCGCTGGGCTTCCTCGAGGGCTTTGACGCGCTTTAGCATGGCAGCATCATCTACCTTCTTCGCGCGCTTCAGTGGAGGAGCAATTTCATCGAGCTCGTAAACAATGTTAGACGTCGCAGTGAGCGCAGGCGACGCTGGTCTTGAAGTGTTGGGTGTGACATCACCAGAAACCGAAGGCGCAGCAGAACCGAGGCCCAGATGTTCAAGCGGATCCAACTGCAGGTTTTCAAGCTTTTTCTTGGGAGCAGCTCGCTTCCTCGGTGCCTTGGCCGCCGATGCACTCTCCGGGCTTCCCTCGCGCGCTATCCTCCCCTTAGACTTGACAGAAGGGCCTGGTTTACTAGGTGACGCGACATCGCCAATAATAGATCTCTCAAGCTCGTCTGCCATGTCAACAGCATCTTGGTCAATCTTACGCTTCTTGATAAGGTGTCCAGACTTGTCCCTGGCTGAAGCTACAGGAATATCGAATTCACTGCTCTCGTCTGACGCCTCCCCATCCACAGCGGGGCGTTTGACTGGTTGCTTGCCTTTTCCTTTATCCCGGTACGATAAGTGGGAATCAGGCAAGGCATGTTTGTGACGATAAGAATCTCCGTGCCGTTGCTCTGGTGGATATTCGTAGTCCCAGGATTCCTCCTGCAACGGCGACGGATCTCGCGTATTCTCTGGCAATTGCGGTGGAGCAGGAGGCGAGGGTGGAGCGGGCAAGCGCGAGATGCGCGAAGCGTAATGGCGCGACATTTCTACCGCAGTGGTCGAGTTTCGTTCCTGAGGGTCAAACGGTGTAAGGGCACGCGTCATACTTAGCCCGCTGAAAAGACATACCAGTACACTAGCTTCAAACCAGAGTTCTACCTGCTTCCGGCGCTTATGGGTCTCTAGCACATAATCACTGAGTTCCCCTATCCACACCTCCTCGCAGTCTTCCAAATCCGATGAGGCCAGGCGGCGTTCTTCCTCTGTGGGCAGGTATGTCTCTTCGAGCTTCGGTTGGAGTTCATAGCCATTGGGAGAAATCTCCGAGTAGGAAGGCTGCGCAGACATGCCGTGGATATGTATGCCATTCTAAGATGGAATGAGCACGCAGGATTCACTAGACATGATGCAGGGCACTTACGCGACTGGGACGCGACTCCATGGACCGTAAGTCATCGTCGCCGCCATCATCCATCTCTCTCCTTCTCTTTCGCGAGCGGCCGTCCGACTCCGACTCACGATAATTAGCACTGCGCGCCTCGTAAGGTGAATGTGCATGCAACCGCTCAGGAAAGTAGTCCCCGTTCCCTCTGGAAGGCACATCATCTCCATGCACCCACTCTCCAGTGTATGGGTCCTTTGCCCAGCCTCCTTGATAAGCGGGCGCAGCGTAGCCGCGTCGGGTGTCCCCTGAATGTGCTGAGAGCGGTTCTACAGGCGATCTGGAAGCAGCTTGGGACGTAGATGAAGGCGAGATGAGTGCAGGGTCAATGGCACTTGTAGACGCGGAGGGGTGGGGTACCGCCAACATTGACGTGGCAGGGGGTGGCTCGTCATTCAAGATTCGACTGAGCGACATGGCGAGGAGGTTGCCTCGAATAGTCTTTTAGTCCAATAACAGACCGCAAACGCGTAATGTTGAGATTGGCGAACAGCAGTATGCCCTCGTGGGACCCTTGTTTTCCTAGAAGACAAACCTATGACACCCTGGTATGCCCTTGCGAGAAGAGTACAACACTTGGCTATGACGAAATATATCGTCAATGGTCGACGAGGAAGCAGAAGAATTACAGGGAGGGCCGCAGGGATGCGGGAAAAGAAGGGGGAGATGGACAGAGAAGGAAAAGGCTGAGCAAATGGCAGCGTTTGCATAATTCGATTATATGAAGCATAAACCGGCACAAAGCGCAACTTCCCTTTCGGCCTCTGGCGGGTCTTTCGCAGTGCGCACAGCACCATACATGGCATTTGCTAGGATATATTTACGACAAAGACGTTGGTGCTTGCAAATATTCGCTTCGCAGGTCAGATTTATGATTGGGATGGCAACCTGGTAGGCCATCCAGCAAAGTTCGCAGGGTGCGACTGACCGATTGACAAACTTGGAACTCACACACTCCCCAACTTGCGATGTTTGATCGACGAGTTCCGGGGTCCTTCCCTCTAGTACCCCCGCCACTCCTCCGCTCACAATATACACCAAATGGCATTAGACACGGATATAGCTCTACGAAATGTATCTGATGAAGAAAAGTAACTTCGTCCTACGGGTCATCTGGGCCCAACATCAGCTCCGGTCGGACTTTCTGGTCAAACTCCTCTGCGGTCAAGAAGCCAAGCGTTGTAGTGGCCTCCTTCAAAGTCGTGCCTTCCTTGTGAGCCTTCTTGGCGGCTTTAGCAACATCTGCGAAAGGGGAAAAAGAAGAAAAACTGAGCATCGGAGAAGTACAGATGAGCAGAAATGTCTTACTGTCATAACCGAGATGGCTGTTGAGGATAGTAGCCAACATCAATGATTCATTGAGGAGATGGCCGATGCGCTTCTCGTTGGCAACAATGCCAACAACGCAGTTCTTTGTGAATGAACGAGATGCTATGCAGACACTTTAGTTTGCTAACCCTTTTATAATCAACCAACCCACCATCAGACAGCAGGCGGATGCTCTGCAGGACGTTCTTGATGATAACGGGCTTGAATACGTTCAACTGCGCACGCCCACGCCGTCAGCCAAGTATACACATATCAGATTGAATGACGCACTTCGAACTGACCCATAGACCCACCAACGCTAACCGCGGTCTGGTTGCCCATAACCTGCGCTGCGACCATGGTAACGGCCTCGCACTGTGTGGGGTTAACCTTGCCGGGCATGATGCTGCTGCCAGGCTCGTTCTCTGGAAGGCTAATCTCCCCAAAGCCACATCGAGGGCCAGAACCCAAGAAACGAATGTCGTTGGCAATTTTCATCAGAGAGCACGCGA
>JACXVL010000919.1:0-12264 GCA_014898675.1 Athelia sp. TMB | reverse complement strand
CCTTGACCGCCGCTTCCTCTGCCGCCTTCTCTGCTGCTTTCGCCGCCTTTTCCTCCTCCTTCACTTGCTTCTGCAGGCTATTGCAAAAACGTCAGCATATTGTCAAGCAACAAATTATCAAGTGAGTCAAAAGGAGCAAGGAACGAGAATGGCAGCGGCACTCCTTTGTAAGCCTGGCTTATTCTAACAATAGGCCCGTTTTTGCGCGAGGCTCGCACTTGCACGCGACGCGCCGTAAAGCATGTGCACTCACCGCTTCTTATCCTTCTTTCTTTGGTTCGCGCTCTGCTTCTTCGCCTCCCTCTCCCGGCTCATCTTGGCCTCGTCCTCGAGCTCGCGGAGCAGCTGTGTCTGGCGCTCCTCCGCGATACGCTCGCGATACGCCTGCAGAACGCGCTGTTCAAACATGCGCGCGGCGAAAATGCTGAACATGCGCTTGCCCTCCTCCATTTTCTGCTCCTCGGTCATGATCTGCAACACCGTATGAATTAGCATGCATATACGCGCATACAGCCATTGTCCTCGGTCTAGGAGACCGAGAGGATAAGTTGGAACGCACCTCCTCCTCATCATCCTCATCCTCCTCATCCTCGCTCTCCCCATCCCCCTCGCTCTCGCCGTCCTCTTCGTCGGCTTCATCCCCCTCCTCTCCGTCGTCTTCGCCTTCGCCGTCCCCGTCAGAGGCGTCAGAGGCGGACTCGGACGATGAGCCTTCGACGTCCCGCGCGGCCTCTTCCTCGCGTGCCATGCGCCGCTCGGCGAGCTGCTCCATCATCTCGAGGAACTTCTGTCCGTCGTTCTTGAGGAGGTCATCTGCGACGGTGAGGATGTTGCCTGGACCTTCATCCCCGCAAAGGCTCATTAGCATTCTCACCTTCCTTCCTCAGACGCACGTACCAGTGACAGTCAGGCTCCCCCCGAGACTAAAGAGCCCCCCGTCCCCGCGTCCTCCGCCCCGCGCGCGCGCCCCGTTCGGCGCGGCCTTCTTCGCCGGCTCCTCCACATCCTCCTCCGCGTCGTCTGCTTCGTCCGGCTCGTCATCCTCCTCCTCCTCGTACTCCTCCTCCTCATACTCCTCCTCCTCGTCTTCGTCGTCAAACTCACTTGCCGGCACGTCCTTCTTCCGCCCGTTCACGCCCACCCCGTTCACCTTTTTCGCATGCTTCCCGTTCGGCGTAGGGTGCACCGGCGGGTGTGTGTGCGCGGGGTGTACAGGCGCGTGCACGACGGGCGCGCCATTCTTGTCGAGCTCAACGGAGCCGGGGAAGGGCCCTGGGCCCGGCGGCGGGGGCAGCGTGCCGTTGGAGGCGAGGAAGCGCTGCTGGTAGTGTGCGTACTGCTCGAGCTCCTCGTAGTACGCGTCGTAGAGGACCTCGAGCTCTTCTTCGATCGCGTTTCTGGGGGCGGGGCGTTAGCGAACGGGTCGGAATTACGGATAAACGAAGTTAGCGGAAGTCAGGGTTTGGTAGGGGTGCTGAATGAAAGGTTTGGGGTGCGAGAGGACACGGAAAGGCAGGGGGTGCAGGGAGGAAGAGGTATGTTGGTGGCATCGGTAAGTAGGCGGGGGCACGTGAGATGCCAGATCGGGGTGATCAGACGAGAACAGACGGAGGATAGAGCGATAGAACGAGAGTAGAAGAGACGGACGTTTAGAATCCAAAGATGGTGGCAAAGAAATATTGGGTGATAAAGCAATGGACGACACGCACCGTTTTCGCCCACAGACGGCGCATCCACAGCTATGCTTCTGCTGCTCCTTCATCTTCCTGAGCACGGTGTCCTTCTCGACCTTTACCAGCCCCCGCCGCTCCTCCTCGCCGAGACCCAACCAGAACTCTTTGATCCGTTCGCGCTCCTCCGTCGAGCTGGTGCTCCAGATCTTATTCGCTTCTTTCCCCTTTCCCTTCGCGCTTGCGCTAGCGGGAGCTGCGGCAGGAGCGGGGGACGGATGCGGATGAGTGGCGGGGTACGAGTGCGTGTGTGGCTTGCGTGCTGGGGCAGATGCGGGGGCGGGAGCGGGCGTCGGAGGCGGATAGGCCATAGGCTGCTTTCCCGCTGCACGCGAGCTCGGTGTCGGGGCGGCTCCTACCACTCCTCCTTGTCCACCCTGTCCTAATCCCTGCCCAACTCCTCCTCCTCCCTGTCCCTGTCCTGGCACAGCTTGAGCGCCAGTAACGCCTGGGGTGCCCTGGTGATTGTGGTTGTGCGTGTGGTTATGCGTGTGGGTCTGTGGCGGCTTCGTCGTGGGTGCGGGCATCTGCGGCGCGGGGTGCGTGTGTGGCGTATCGGTGCGTGCAGCGTGCTGCAGAACGGGATGGTCGTCGACGGCGACTGCAGATTTTCTAATCAGCGCTGGCGGCGATGGCGTGGGACCCGGCCCCGGCATGACTCCATTGGGCCCCGTCCCCGCCTCCGGCCCGCCGATGTACAGGTCGTGCGAGATCACCACCCCGCCCGTCCCCGCCGCCGCCCCTGCGAACGCCGCCGCCGCCTGCTCCAGACTCAGCGTGAACGCCGGGTCCGCAAACAGCGCCGGGTCGAACGCGCCCACACCGCCCCGTCCATTCGCCTGCGGCGTAGGGAACGCCGCCTGCATCTGTTGCGCGATCGCGTACATGGCTTGCGCCTTCACTTCCTCGGTCGCCGCCGACGCCGCCGGCACGGTTTGCGCCCATACTGCGCGCACGAAGGCCTTGATGTGCGGGGGAAAGGCGGCCCAGTACTCTGCATCACCCTCCGCACCCTCACCCCCGAATCTGATGTCACCGCTGACGCCGAACCCCCCGCCGGGTGGCATCTGCAGCGGTAATGTTCCCCCCACGATCGTCTGCCCGAAGCTAAACCCAATTCCTCCTCCTCCTGCGCCTATCCCCCCCATACCCATTATCCCCGCACCCGCCGCTGCGCCGCCGTGCGCGAGACCCATGTTGCGGTACAAATCGTGTGCGGTAGCGAGCAGCTCGTCGGGCGGCGGGTATCCTTGCTGCCCGTGCGAGTGCGGAGGAGAGGCGGGAAAGGATGGGGTGGTAGGCGAGGTAGGCGGCGAAACAGCGGCGCCCTTGCGGTTTTTCTGCTTCTTCTTTTTCGACTGCGGAGGCGGAGGAGCCATGATACCTTAGCTGCTAACGTGTGCGCAGTATAGTCGATGAGCTTTTGAGATGGAAGATGCGAGTAGGTGGGTCGGTGCCCCGATCGTCGATCACTGCGGGAGTCTCTAGGGCATGTCAGTTAAAGGGTCCCTGTTGCTACGTAAGATCCGATGTACACACACTTCAATCCCCCAGTGTGCGCTGTGAATGTTGATATAGATGAATGCGAAGTGAAAGAAAATGTGCGCTGGAAAGAAACTGGGAGCGGGACGTAAAGCGAAAGTAGCTATTATCGCGGTCACGGCCACGGTGGACGTGTCTCGGCCCGCGCGTCCAATTAGTCCGCCGGCGACGCTGCGAATGGAAATCCCGATCGGCGAGTGCCATGCACACGACCGCAACCACCTGGACCTCTTTCAATCTCTCAACTTTCAGCGGTATAATTCGGCTTGAACTGGGCGCAACTCAATCTCTATGAATTTTACGGAGGAGTCAAGAAAAATCATCCATTATCTATGACTGCCCGCGAGCGATGTGTTCACATGTCTTCAAAGTGTACAAGTCAATACAGGTATCAACGATCTAAATGTATGTCGATATCTACGAACCCCGTGATACAACCTGCGCATCTTCGCACCGGTTCTACGACAAACCCCTCGGACAACACTTGCAAATAGTTGACAGATCGGCAATCTATATCTTTGGTCATTCTGCCACTGAAATCCAAAAAGAAGTTGTAAGGCTTCACAGCGAGTTCCGCTTTGAGGACCGCCGGCCGCCGGACTTCTCGTCAACCCAGATAACAAGCGAAGGGAGAAGTTGCGGGCCAATAAAACGAGGTCGACATTGGACATGTCACTGGTCGCCCTGTCGCGAGGATGCGATATAGCTCTGCAGCTTCTTTGATCGTTGTCAGAGATTTCATTCCTTCGGTGCGGATTTGACAGGCAACAAGAGACGGAACCTGAGATGGAGTGAGATTGGCATATAAAGCCACTTGTTTCCCATTCGCGAGGTCCGGCAGACCCAAAATCTCTTGTATCGCCGTCAGAGCTGCTCGGAGTGACAGGAGATGTATCCACTTCTGAGCGTCTCATTTGCTGGCATCTTGGGATACAAAGGAATTTTTGTGTGCCGTGGGGGTGCTCGTGTGTTAGGGGCCAGTAAGCATCTCACCGACCGAGGTGAGATATATGCATGTCTCCCGACCCTGGCATTCAGACACGATAGAAAACTTAAATGGAAGGACTTGCCAGAGACCCACGTACTATAAAGCAAGTTAACCCGTCCTTCATCGACACTCAGCTACAAAGATCACGGCATAGTCCTTTCTGCATGTCCATTTTTCTTTGAAAGCGTGGCAGGATATCGACTGCCTGTGCCCGATGGCGTAAATCTCTAGGTTGCAGATAGGCATGCAAATTTGCCTCGCGACATGCAACCGTCATGAGCGCTGTTACCAAAAGGAGGGCCCGCCTGGAGCCTGTCGCGCAGTTTGTGCAGACTGAAGCGGGGCGCGATGACATGGAAATTACAAGTGCAGTCGTGAAGCTGGTGTTTTGTTATAGAAGATGAATGTCAATGAAGGCGCGCACATTTTTCATGACGGACAAGAAAGTAGCACAGGGGCTAGCGACCTTACTTCAGAGTCAATGGCCATCTGAATCGGATCCCGGATCGCCTAGAATAGTATTCATTCCATTTGGTGTGTCTGTGAGTGAGTGTGCCACAGGTAGCACAAAGTGTTGAAGAGGACCTGAGGTGAAGGTGGCGAATGACTTTTGAGCGCCGACTCGGGGCCAGGGCGCAGTGTTTGCCTGATCAGCATCATTACCTAATGGCGGGCCACAGTCATCCGGCCAACCGGTCCGCAATGGTGCACTCTTATAACCAGCCAGAGCTGTCCAGTGTCAATATCAACATCCATGCTATCCACCTGGGCCCAAACTCTTGTCACCTGAAGACGTATATGGAATTTTTTCTCTCTACCACTGCAGCATTCACCAAACCTACACCACTATCCGCATGAGCCCATAATCATGAGCACCCACGTCATCACCGAGTTAAACCGACTCCTTGATGCACCCCAGTTCAGCCTAGTTCGAAGGTGCTTGCCAATTAAAGGGAACAATGCCCTTCGCATCCCTGACTTCCTGCACATGCCCAGTGCCTAGTGCCCAGTGCCCATCTCCCTTGCAGTTCCGGCGCATTCTTCTGATCAACATACTTAGTCTATGCCGCCTAGTGCTGGCGCTCCGAGTTGTAACCCTCTAGGGCTGCATCCTTCATCAGCTGCGAGAACCTTCTGAGATCTTCCTTTTGGGCCAGATGACATCTGGATTTACCTGCTGTGAGCTGCGTTTGCTCAACACACATCATGCTCTGAACCTTATCTCGGAATTCGCCAATACACAATTGGGGCGTGTCCAAGGACATTGCCCAAACTTCAAGCTTCGGGGGTGCGTCTCAACGGAGGGAGGTCCGTCTTCAATTTGTTATAAACCATGCAACATATAATGTTACCCATAATTAGCCAGCTTCCAGATATTTCAATGACATTGATCACGAGTGCATGGGTGCTTGAGCACACGTGCATCATTTAGTCCGCGACGAAGCCCATTTTGGACCGAGGTTTGAATTTGACATATTACCGCTGATGCGAATTTCATTTCCCTAGCGAAGAGCAGCCGACTAGAGTCGAAATAGTAATTCGCCTCAGAGGCTCCTGAGTAGCGAGCTGGATGAAAACGTAATGATTTGTATCAGAACATATATAATGGGTAAGCGCGAGCTAATCCCCTCATCACTCCTCTCCCCATTTTTGCCACCCAAATACCTCGCTTCACACTAATCACGATGATCAATCTCTCATCCTTTGTCGTCCTAGCATGCACTTCGACAGTCCTCGCATGGCCAGCTACATTCTTCTCCGACGCCGAATGCAAGCAGGTACTCAAAACTTTCAATAGCATAGAAGAGCATGTTTGCATCGACACCACCGGCATCAAGGCGTACAACGGATCGTTAGGAGGCCTCTCTCAAGGTTAATACCATTCTCTCATGATCACTCTATGGTCAGAAAAGTTGATACCGCATCAGAGATCAACTTTTATCCAACCAACAGCTCATGCAACGAGTCGCCGTTCGGAGTCGCTTTCCTCCCCGGCGATTCTCAGGGGTGTGTCGTTGTTGACTTCGATGTAATTGATCATAATTTGTCTACGTGCCTATATTCATTTTTCTTTGATATAGCCCGAATTCCCAATCAAAGCAGCCAAAGTCAGCCCCGCTCTCTAGCTCCAGGGCTGTACCCCAGACGGCATTTAGCCCTCATCATCACAAATAGATTACATGTGTGTATTGACCATTCTGCAAACCATTGTCATAGATATTTTCTCGCGGCAGTCTGTGCTATACTGGGAGCATCTGTGAGATTGAATGCGGTCAAACCAGCTTCTGCAAATGAAGCGAATGCATGTTCAACACTCCTATTGTAAGACGCATAAGAAAGAACGTGTATGGGCGAGTAAACTATGCGCGAGAGATGGGGAGCAACATACCTCGACGGTGCACAAAGCCCAACAAGCAACCCAAATGCGCTGCTCTATCCCGTATCCCATAAATGAGCGCGCTTGGATGGTGCTCCATTACCAGCCCTTCGAGAATATCACCCGTACACTTGAATTCGTATAGACATAGGCGATCAAATCTGCCACTGCTTGAGGTATGGTGTATCGAAATCATGTATAATAACGAAACGAACTTTAAGTATATCAGGCGAGACTTGCCATCATAAGTATATGTATCACAAGGCTCCACAGACGACGGGTTCACGTCTTCATACTATCCAACCCGTGCTTTGTACCATCAGCCATCGGCTTCCGGGAGAATGCCTTTTGCTTCATGCTTGCGCTGATTGTTCGATTGACACTGAGACAACCACCGCAAAGCATAAGCGAGTCCAGAGGTGTACATATTCGGCCACTGTGCAACGAGATCCTTGTACAAATCTGCAGACTCTTGAATAGAAGCGAGAGCCTCCTCGTAATGACTCAGGTTGGTAAAGTTGACAGACAAATTGAAAAGGGATTGGGCGAGGCTGGCATTAAATACGGCAGGTCGCTCCGCCGCAAGAGTCCGGTATAGCCCCACGGCCTCTTGACTTGCAGCTAGAGCCTTTTCGCGTTGACCAATATATAAGAAGCGTTGAGAAAGGTTGTTGAGCGATCTGGCGAGGTCAGGTTTGAAGGCCTTTGGTCGCTTAGCCATGAGGCTTTGATACAACGCAACGGCCTCCTCGATCGTCTTCAGCGCCGCTTTGTGTCGACCAAGCCTTGAGAGGCAGTTTGAGAGGTTACTGAGTGATAAGGCAAGGTTGGCATTAAAATAGGCCGGATGCTCCGCTGCGAGAGTCCGGTGCAAACTGATGACCTCCTGCATCACCGTCAGAGCTTCTTCGGTTCGACCTAGATTTGACAAATGACTGGAAAGGTTGTTGAGCAGTCTGGCGTATTCGACATTGAAAGCCGCCGTTCTCTCTACTGCGAGAGCTCGGTACAAAGACGCAGCCTCCTGGATGGTCGTCAGAGCCTCCTCCCGCCGGCCAGTATATGTCAGACAATATGAGAGAGTGCCGAGTGACGAAGCAAGGTTGGCATTGGAAGCCACAGATTGCTCTATCGCGAGAATCCGGTGCAATTGCACAGCTTCCTGTATCACTGTTAAGGCTTCTTCTCGTCGACCGAGGTTTGACAAGCAATTAGAAAGGCTGTGGAGCGAGTAGCCGAGATCGGCATCGAAAGCTCCTGGCTGCTCCGTTGCGACATTCTGTGCCGGACTCGGGGCTTGCTGGGTTGTGTTCAGAGCGACTTTGCCCCAACCGAAACTTGACCAGTGGCCAAGAAGGCCGTGAAGTGAAGTGCAGATCTTTGCACTGGCTTTCGCTGATTGCTGTGCCGCGAGGGCTCGCCGCAAACAAACTGACTCTTCAATTGCCGTTAATGCTTCTTCCAGACGCCCTGCATCCTCCAGCCTATTCGAAAGGTTCAACAATGCCTTTGCTTGTGATGGTAACGTGGCATCATATAACTTTGCAAGTTCTGGGCCATGGTTCTAGCGGTGATGGGTTGGAATGGCTTCAATTGCAACGGGAAAGAATGGAAGCTCACCTTGACCCAGTGCCAGACAGAAAGTGATCCCGCATAGGTACTCGCCGATGCCACTATCTCGATGGAAGTGTTGTGATGGTGTGGTAAAAACTTTTGAATGATTTCTGTGACTGTGATGGTAGCTTTCTCGATGTCACAGATGTGATGACCCCAATGCTCGCAGCTGTATAGGAGCTGCTCTGAGACACCAGTGAGCTTCGGGATGCCCAACCTGCCATCGGCAATTTTGGCAAGATATCCTGTGCCAGTAATGGGCGCAGCTGTCATTTCGCGAACCATCGTTCGAAGACATAGCTCTGCAAGCCTCTGACTATACTCTTTCTGTGATAGAAAGAATTTCTGCGTCTCTGCTCTTTCGGCGGCATGAACAGTGACAAATTCACGGAATGAGAGGTGGAGGGTATGAATGGGCTCGTGTTCGGCGTGCAAGCCCATAAGAAGCGATCCAAATCTTTGAGGCAGACGTTCAAAATGCTCTTCCTTGCCGCCGTGCAAGGCGCGGAGCGCCGCCAGTGACAGCGGTCGCTTGGAGGCCATGATAGACCCCATGAAAAGGGCATACCCTGCGCAAAAATCTGGGTCGTTCCAATCACCACAGACTTCGAGGATGGTCGCATAGAGGTCATTGATTTTCCTGATAGGCTCCAGGACCTGACTTGATGTGGGAGATGCAGAAAGAAGGGCATGCAGCTTCTGCTTAGGCATATACGTGCTGCGAAGATAGCTGAAAACCGTGGCAATCCAAATGAAGTTCCCATCTGCCATGGTCTTTAAATCGCGAATTAGAGCTTCGTCTGGCCAAGGCATCCCCATCTCGGAGCGGAAGAAGTCGTCCCGCAACATCGCATCGATATAAATAGCGACATCCTGTCGGTTTTCGGCAGAATTGATATCGAGGACATATGATGCTATGTGTTCCTTTCCGGAGAGAAACTGATCTATAATTCTTGTTGGCCGTGTTGTAATGAATATGCGAATACATGCAGGGAGATTGACGACCCCATCACGGAGTATGGCGAGCACTTCAGTGTCTGAATCATCACGGATAGCTTCATCCAATGCGTCAATCACCAGCGCAATTGGTCGATCAATCTGATGGCGACGCAGAGGGCCTGCAATGAGTGCCTCGAATTGCCGAGAGGGATGCGCTGAGGCTAGCGCAGGCTCCTTCTCTAGAAGTGCGCCAATATCCGCGGCGATAGCCGGGAAGCGACCAGCGATATCGCGTGCTATCGTCGAAAAAAGGAATTCTGGTGTATTGCGGGAGGCATTTGCACAGTCAAAAAAGACAGATGAGACCAGAAGATCGTCTGCGTCGAGCGCTTGCGCAACGGCATGGGCTATCGCAGTTTTGCCAGATCCTGCGACGCCCTTCAAGCAGAGGATGTAGCGATGGTCGCGCAATCGCGACCAATGCCGTACTAAGGAAAGCAAAGTGCCTCGCGTTCCGGGTAAACAAGCCAGCTTTGGATTCCAAGAGGCGCCGTTCACATACGGGAGCCTGGCTAGAGCCGATGATTCCTTTATCTTGGCGACTACAATTGCTCTCAGCGTATGCAAATCAAAGAATTCATCAAATGCACTCACCTAGCTGGACTTCATCGGCTCCGTAAACCGTACAATTGCCGGCTACATTGGTGATAACGCCCCCGGATGTTCCAGTGGTATGAAATGCCTGTGGAGGTGACGATGAGAAAAATGGTCTTTGATCATGCGAGATGGTGGCTAATACACATACCGCAGTTCGCAGAAGATCTCCTGCTTACGCCATAGGCAATATTACTTAATGGGGGAAGGAAAGAGCGAGGTCAGCGGAAGTGGGCGAGTGTAGGTGGAAGTAGGTGCCCTGGGGCTGTGCCTGCACGAAGCAGCGTGTTCATGGGCGCCTAGACGAAGCACAGATGGAGCAACGACACTGAGCCGGCCGGAATCGCCTAATTGGCTGCCACGAGCCGCGGCGCAAGACAGTCCAGCCCGCTTGAGTATCGATTTTACACATGTGTCTTCACAGGTGTTGAGTTGGAGAAAGAACGTGAGGCTCGCAATGTATGCCTAGATTCACGAGAGATAGGTGCAGCCTTGGAAGAGCAAGTTGTAGTTGATGTTGTTAGCACGCACGGGACCTCGGCCGTGGCGGCGTGACGGTGCCGGGCGGGGCCTTGTTTATTGTGTTGTGGTGGACAGCCGTCAGTAACGCACAGCTCGAGCCTTGCCGATATCCAGGAACTGGAGGAGTTATCTGTCATTGTTCTCATCTGCGCATAGGCGCGTGCATCCCTGCCTACTACCGAGCCCTCAAATTCCCACAACCCGCCTCCTAATCTCCCCACCATCAGACTGGGCTCTTCGGCCCTGGGAAAGTTGCCATCTGGCCCTTCCACAGCCCGCGCTTCTCTTCATACGTTCCAAAACGCATCTCCATTTTGGCAAGGCTGTGGAGGTTCCACAGCCCCGAGCGCATCATTCACGACGAGGGGTTGGCATAAAATATGACGGGGAAGACACGCTGAAAATGACGCCAAGCACCGCACCTCTCATCTGCTTCAAGACAGGAATCAAGGTCTTTCAGCTGGTGGGCATGTGGGTGGGCGCACACGCAGACCGGCCGGAAGTGCTATGAGTGGCGAGAGCCATCTGCAATAAATCTACGCAATTTGGGGCTGGGTTTCCGAGTTTTGGCAGAAGGCGGGCGTGCAGCATGCGAGTGTGTGGTAGGCGAAGCAAGGGTGTGTGGTCTGCGGTAGTCTCAGGATTCTCGAAGGCAGGTGATACATGCGAGGAGAGGGGGACGCGGGTACAAGATCCAGAATCCAGCATTTCGGGAGTGTTTTCGTTGGTCAACGTAATCAAACCGGGAGTATCTGTGCGAGATTAAATGAGGTCGAACCGGCTTCTGCGAATGAGTAGGCGAATGCATGTCGACGCGCCCATTGTAAGACTGCATAAGAAAGAACACGTTGGGTGAATAAGCCATGCGCGATGGATGGGCAACATGCGTCGACAGCGTACAAGGCATAACAAGTAACCCAAATGCACTGCTCCATCCTGCACCTCCATCAATAGGAGCACTTGCTCAGCATCTCCCTCATGTATACATTGTTTGCATAAAGAGAGCTAGCAGGCGTCATAGGGCAGTCCTAATGAGTATGCTGTAGCAGGCTGGACCGGAAGGAGACACGTATTAGTTCGTAGTCTCCAGCCCCGCAGACTACTGGCTAG
The DNA here is from genome assembly GCA_014898675.1 of Athelia sp. TMB. NCBI lineage: Eukaryota > Fungi > Basidiomycota > Agaricomycetes > Atheliales > Atheliaceae > Athelia > Athelia sp. TMB. The sequence continues at coordinate 788 of JACXVL010000919.1, read as the reverse complement.
GAATCGGCCATCCCGAGCTGCATTTCCCCGTATCCCAGAAAGATTGACGCAGCGCGCGCATATGTAAGCGCTGATGCTCCTGTGGACGTAGTGGGTGTCGGTAACGGCCAAGAGAGAGGCTATGCTTGAGGATATTGAAGAGTCACGTTGGCTGCGAACGACTTCGTTCTGCATGTATCGAGTACGACGCGGTGAATGGAAGCCGGAAGGAGTGTCAGCTACGGTTGGATCGCAGTGACGTGGCCCAGCATCTGTAGCGAAAGTCTAGACAGCCCGGCGCCTGGTGCCCAGCCACGGTCTCCTGTGCCCCGCAAAGCAGAGCTTTGCCTGAACGAATGAAAGCATATTCCGCTCCAACCACTGGAAATTCGGCCACTACCCCACTACTGGCTCCTCGTTTCGACGTCTGCACTGACAACACGGAGAATCCTTCCAGCTCCAACATCAGCATCTCTTCCTCTGCCTCCTAGAAATCCGCCCAACCCTTGTAGGATTGCATCCTGCAGCCAAGCTTCTGCTATACGTGCGCCCAAAACGAGATAATATTGTCGAGGTGGAGCCAATGGCTAGCAAGAGAGAATGGCGCGTGTACTGGCGTGTCTGCGCCGAGCATGCATAACTTATTACTATGCGCATGTGACTCTTTCTACGCCCAGCCGAAGACCATTATGCGCACAAAGAACCGCTGAGCTCTGTCCTGAATATTAGGAAGATATCGTCGGTGCGGGTAGATGGGCGTGCTCTCTAAGCGAGGTAGGCGGGAGATATGATGAGAATATCGGGCGGGT
>JACXVL010000918.1:0-12281 GCA_014898675.1 Athelia sp. TMB | reverse complement strand
CAACGCGCCCTATTGACGGGAAGCACTAACCGTCAATTGAATTATTTTAGGTGGCTCAGAACCCTGCGCGTGCATTGTCTCAATGGCCGAATTGCCTGGGGCGCTGAGGCGGGACAGAGATTCGCGGGTTCAAAATGCATCAAGAAGATAAGCCCGTACTTTCTCTCACATTTTTCTCCCGCGTATTGTGTTTTGTGCCTCTACATTCCAGTGACTTTTTCAGTGCGAAGAGCGTGGCTAAGAGTAGAAATTGACTGCTTCCAATAAGATATAGACGGTAAGGTCGTAGGTAGGTAATACAACCATGGGAATAATCTTATCAGAGTCTCGCTTTGGCCACCACGATTGTCCGCTGTAAACCAGTATATTTGAGTGAAGGTGGAATTTACATGTTCTCTTGCACTTGGTAGTCAGTCCTGACCCGTCAACTGATGCGCGGAGGTTCCCCAGGCTCCGGGTGAGCCCACAGGGAGAGCGCGGGGAGGGGGCGGAAGCACGGGCACATTCTCTGCTTCGTTGTCGCTGCTGCCGCGGCTGCTGCTGGCAGTCTCCCTACTGATAGCGTCGACTTTCAAAGGGGCCGGAGGTGGTGGCGGCGGCAGCGGCAGATGCAGGGGATACCGAGGGGTCCACCGAGGATGCGAAAGGCGACGGCGACATGCTCCAAAGCGTCGAAGTTGTGGGCGATTGCGGCGCGGGCGTGGTGGGCAGATCGATAGCTGCCAGCTCTTTCTCCATCTCCCGCTCGTCCTTGATCTTCTCGTCTGTCGAAGGGAAGAAGTTGCGGAAGTGGGCCTCGGCTTGCCACTTGCTCGCGTTCCTGAACTCCACTCAGACATACATCCGTCCCTGACGGCTTAGCGCCAGGTCGAGACACTCGAGGTGATTGGTTGTGGCGAGAAAGTAGGCCTGAAAGTGAGAGCCTGTTGGAGTCGCTCTCGCCTCTCTATTTCTCCGGCTCCTAGACGAGCTTGGTGGTGCCATCGGCCCCATAGCTTCATCGGCCTGGTCCTTATTCTTGTCGCCCCCTGGCGTTCCCGTGGAGTCCGAGTCCCTCGTCACGCCGCGAGTGAAGGCCGCATCGAGATCCTCAAGTAGTACGATGCAGTGTGCAGGGACAAGAGACACGAGGGTCATGAGGGTGCCGTCGGAGAACCAGGAGGAAGACAGGGAGGGGGTGTAGATGTCAAGCATGAGCTCGCCAGCGATGGCGTGGATGAGGGAGGATTTGCCAGATCCGGGAACACCATAGAGCAAGTAGCCCCGTCGAAAGGGTATACCGCGGTCAGTGTACCACTATAAGGATACTTGGTGCTTGAGGCCGCTAAACGGCGTGTACGAGTCCCCTTTGGTTGTCTAAGGCCGATGCACCGTGATTTGTGCCTGTCCGGGATCGGTAACTGTGGGAACATATTATATAAACTCACACGGTCTTTTGCATTTTATTCTGTCTGCGTTTTGACAGTGTATTGTCAGAACTTGCAGTTCTGATAGGGAATATGGACTTGAAGTCGTTCCCCCTTTTGGTTCAGGAGCAGCTATACTCGCAGCAGAACTGGTTTCTTTCAGCACCAGGACAAATATACAAGATTTCCTGGAAACACGCTTATCTTGCCATGTATTCGACATCCTTAACGCCTATCATTTGCTACGATGCTCCAATATCTGGACCGAGCACACGTTGCACCGGGTGGTCACAACACCCAACGGTGATCGGTCCGATTGATCGCTTATAAAAAGACGGTCTTCGTGCATCCATTATCAATTGAATGTCAACTTTTCTCGACTATGTCACAGTGTTTTATCGCACGCATACCCGACGAAGTATTGCGGAATGTCTTGCTCCTCGCACCTCCAACCCATTGCATCGCAATAGTTTGCAAATTGTGGTGGGACTTGGTGCGGCCAACATTGTTCTTGCGGAAGAGGCTATTTATTTCGCATCGTCATGGTGGTTTATCACTTCTCCGCCGAATTGTGGTCCCGACAATAGCATCGATGCCCCAAAGTGCAGTTGCTACAGTACTCGCCGATATAAGGATCAAACTTCCACCCGCGAAGCCAGGTACCAGATGGAGATCGCTGTGGCAGCAGTTTGTTGAGGTGTTGCCTCAACTTCGTCGCTTGAGAGAAATTACGTTCTTCTATCGGCATTTAGGACAGCCGATGGAATGTATCCTACCGCTTGTTCCGCTTTTCGGACCTGTGATGACGAGCCTTCGGTGGGTTCCCGTTTATGACGAGCGCTATGACGAGGTGCGAAATATCATGATGGATTTCAAAGTATTATGCACGCTAACATGCCATCAGCACGCGGCACCCTGCAACGGAAAGCTCGATCCCATAGCCGAACGAAACAATGAGCATCTTCCTTGGGCCAACGCTCTATGGCCGAAGCACCTGGCCTCATTAGGACCAGTCGAGAGTTTCGATTTGGTCACCAACATGTTGATTGTGTGGCCTCCACTGCCCTGTGAAGAGCGCAAAGTGATGGATTTATGGACAGCCGAGCTGAAAACTTACCATTCGAAATTGAAGTCGATAAAGATTTCTTATCTCGACGACCAGCAATATTACACGCGGCCGGTAATGATGATGGTGCGCGACAGGTACATCAGACTGCTGAAGGAGGAGCCACATCCACGTTTGATAGGGTGCGACCTAGTTGCCATGAGGAACAACGGAGATATCATAGGGGAGGATTATTTGGAATGGAGAGAAGATTGCGATGAGTGGCGAATATTATAGTTGTATGATTTAGGTTCGCTATCAGACTCGTGACCAACGCGCTCAGCAATCAGCAAAGTTGCCACTTACCAAATGTACGGACTTGCAAGCGCAGCGTCCTGATGCATTAGAGATTCTGTCACCGAGAATATATGGCCACAACCGCTCTCGAATCGCCCCTTTTTGAAAGCTCCTCATTTGATATACCATCCAAATGTCCATCGGCAACACACCTGTCTTGAGTGCTTATACCGTCGTGCCACCATAATCGGTTGTGTTTGTCTACGATTCTTGATGTGAAGTGGCTACCATTTGTGTATATTACGCCACGTAAGCGCAATATTCTGATCTGCTTAGCGCCAGGTGTTCTAATTGTCTTATCTAGCATTATTTCAGAGCTATCTAAATTGAACATAAGTATGTCTGTGCCTTTCTTATATCTTATCTCAGTATAAATATGTTTGCCACAGGTGCTGCACGGGTGTAGGTGCTTTCTCAGCATATGCTTTGAGAACCATTCTTGCGTGCTCAAACGAGTGGTATTCGGACAATCTATCACACATCGCTCCGTCTTATTTTCCTCAGTTTCCCATCCGCACTGTCTGCAATATGTGACATGCAGTTCTTGCCTGCTGTTGTTTATCCCCAAAGAGTCGGCCAACACGTGAATTCTGCTACCGAATGGTCCATAAGGGAAAGACGTAGGGTCCGCGACATTCAGATCGATTCTTACTCTATCTCGCGCTGTTTCCAGGGTAATCGCATTGCTTTCGACCTTTTTGAATCCAATAGAGAGCTTCTTTGTGAATGGGTTCATGGCCCTGAAAATAGTGGTCCATTTTCGCGGTTGGTCACACCATATTTCATACAACACAGTGAACATAGCGTCAAAACTGCAACTCCAATTTTCTTCATCCCACCGTAAACCGACTGGCTCACGTCCGTTCGTGGCTGGCGGTGGAACATCCACCTTATCCGATTTGATCCTTTTGCTTTCTGCCGGCTCTTTTTCCACATGTCGTTTTCTCTTTACACTCTGTTGCACATCGTCTCTTCTGGGTACAGCTTGAGATCCCAAGGCTGGCACGTATAGCTGCTCAATCTGGCTCTTTCGCGTTTGCGTGGCTGCTTTTTTTGCAACAGATCGTGGTTTAGCTGCAAATTGCCACTCAGCAGTTGCCACGTAGTCCGAAACCCTAAACGGATTTGAAGCGGACCACGCTATGGCTCTGTGTACGTTGCCTGGCATATATTCGGCTCCCTTCCATGCCCTGAAGCTCTTAATCATGATATTTCTCGAAAATCTGGTTATGTGTTCTGGCAATTCACCCTCGTAATGCAGTTTGGTTATCTCATCCATTATTTCCAACTCCCTAAACTCTTGTCTCAAGAAACCAGACGCACCTCCCTGCACGTGACTTTTTGAGAAACCTTGAACTATGATCGTGCCTTCCGAGGTTGCGGATCGTGATAAAGCGGTGTAATAAGATTGATGCGAGCGACAATTTTGCAAGTCAACTGGATTATCCGGTCTGGTACGGCCCTGGGACGAATAATCAGTCATTGCAAAATTGACAAGAACCGGTATCTGAGAGCGGGTTATCGCGATCTTTCCCCCATTTGTTAACAAGGCAACTATATCATCAGATCTCCTAGACAGCGGGACGACATTGAGCGGCAGACCTTCAATCTGTACGTCGGTGGGGGGGTTAGACAACTTAACGAATAAAGTATCCAGTACAGGCTTCCCCGGTCCGTGCGGCCCAACCGTATAGTCCCACGCCACCACGGTGGCCTCAGCACCTTTTGTAATGCAGCACTCGGTTGCTTCGTTATATCTGATCATCACCGGCATGCCCACACATATTTCCAATTTTCCTGGTATATACTTCGTGTGAGATGGCATTAGGTCCCATAGCTCGCTTTGCTGCTCTAATGGTATACGGTCAGAATCTTGGCCAATGTCTATAACCGATTTAGATTGTCTGCGCCCTTGCTTAGTGGCCAAATCGTCATTTCGTGACTTGAAATGATCTTTCGAGTAAAATGTGGTCAGTTCCAAATTGTTTTCCCTAGCAAATCTTTGTGATCCCATAATGTTGATTTGGTCTTTTTGTAGATTTCTTGCAGTGATAACCGACACATTACGAAATCTTTTTTGAGCCAGCTTGGGCTTTCCTGGTGCTCTGCCGGCAATTCTCGATCTCAGGTAGGCAACATCATCATCAGTGCATGACTTATATCGCATGTTTTCTAGAGCTGTTCTCAATCGACTGTCGTCCTTACTTTGATTCACCTGACGCATATTTTCACGCAAGATAACTACGGTCGTCGTCTGATGCCACAACGCCTTGCCGATCGCTTCTTCCTGGCTCTTAAGTGACATATTCGAGTTGACACGCGTACCGACTTTGCCGCTGTAAAGAGCTTGAGCTTTAACCGGCGCTAACTGCGCGAAATCACCCGCGAATATCATGTTCAATCCACCGAAAGCCTCTTCAGGTACTCCGAGCGCTTTAGCAGCGGCAGCCGATATCTGATACATACTTCTGCACCCTAACATGGAGACTTCGTCGAGAAATACGTATTCCACACCGTCAAGGTTGCTTCGGATTTGTGCCACACTTTTCATTTGAAACCCGCTGCTATCATTGTCGTCATTCCTATCATTTATGCCGAAAGTTGAGTGGTAGGTGGAGCCGTTGATCAGAGCTGCTGCTGCGCCGGTGGGTGCTACCAGTATGAATCTATGACTTTCACCCCTTTCTTGGAAGAATTTTACCAACGCTTTGATTACGGTAGACTTACCCGTTCCTCCCATACCCCCCAAGTACATCTGTAATCGATCAGCTGTCGGATCGTTGGCATGATTTGCCACTATTCTAAAAGCGCGCTCTTGCGCTTCATTTAGCTTGCTTTCTTCTACGATTCTGTCTGTCAACGCCTGGTGTGACTTCAACGTGGCCTTGAACTTCTTGTTGAGGAACTTCTTCCCCACAATTCTAACTTCACTTGGTCTGAGACTTTCCTCTACAAACCGACGTCTTCGTCGGAATGCTTTTGGTATACTTTTTGACCTGTTTGTCAATATCTCGTGCTTCTTCGCCTGGACGGCCGTCTGCCATTTATTGGCAGAAAGTTTGACAGTGGGACCGTCAGGCGTGGGTGGAAGTTTAGGCTTTCCGTCAACGCAATCGTCTAGCCATCCTGAAGTAAGCATAATCGCCTTTATCTCGTCAATGTCTTTCTTAAGTTTCCTTCTATGTCTGATGCTATCAGGTGTTTCAGCATCGAAGGAATCTATGATGTCTTGATCTAGTGCGGTGGGAAACTCGTTGTCGTACTGATGTTCATGGTCGTCTTCTTCATTAGACATCCAATGGCTAGGGATAATACCTTCTGCTGCTTTCCTTTGTGCGTGGAAATCGTCTCGTGCGTCTGCACACTCATATCTGATATTGAAATATTTCATTTTTTCCAGCGCATCACTGTCAAATTCGTGCTCTTCAAAAGCATCGTCCCATGATTGTTCCGCCACCTTTAAATCATATCCATCTCGCCAAGGCTTAAACATTGCCAACATGGTAGCACAGTACGACTCTCTGTCACCCTTGTCACTTCTAGGCAAAGAACCACCTATGAAGTTTGGCACTGTCAGACCGTCGTCAGCGTCAACAAACACCCAATGAGTCGATTTTTGACTATGACCTTGCAAAAATTCATATGGTTGAGTATCGTCATCCATGCGTGAAGTGGCTGCTGCTGTCGTGTTGGGTAAATCGTCTTCTGTCTCTGTGTCTGATCCTCCATCTGAATCAGTTTCTTCTTCAGCCTCCGATTGCTTCTTGATTATTCGCTTAGGTTTCTTTTCCTTTCTGGCCAATCTAATCCACGTGTACAAATTCACATTTTCGTATCTTTTGGGACGCTTGGTATAGTCATCAACTTTTGACAGTCCTATGTACTGATCTCCCTCTTTTCCTATGACGATTTTTTCCTCATCCATCACATCATCTTCATCCACGGAGGCATTAATCTGTTCATCCACACCGTCCCAAACCTTTCGCGCCACTCTTATGTAGTTTTTCCAATAGCAGGGGTGGAACCGGTGGCTTGTATAGTGGTCCGGATGGCCAAGCAGGTACATGGCCGCCATTGGACCACCGATTTCCGATTTGCTTGTGAGCGAGTTCACAATCTGAGTCATAATTTTTCTACTCTTGCTATGCTGATCAGCCGTTCCGCCTAACATTTCAGTATTTTTGTCGAACACGCTTTTGATTATTTCAAACACCCCGTAAGTTTTCAAACCCGTTTTCGTCACGTACTCAGTGACGTACGCTATGACAGCCTTCAGGGCAGTACCCGACAACAGGCTCGTGACATCTGTGTTACACCTGAGCAAATATGTCAGCGTGTAGTTGAACGTGTTCAACCGGGATTCCGCTTTCTTCATGGTTAGTGCACCAGTCGCGGGATCCATCATGGTTTTTTCAAAAGTATCGCGAGGAAACCTTGATTTGCAAGTGGTTCTACCATCTACATAGCATCTTTTCCCGCAATCATGGACGTTGGATCTGAGCAGTATGTCATCAGTAGTTCTGTCTACTTGCTGTTCCCATATTTTGATATTGTCACAGTCAAAGCATTTTCCGCACGATCCAAGTACGCATCGTCGAGGAGGCCGTGTCGCCGTTGTTAATGTAGGGTTGGCATAACCTGGACGCGCCTCTCTGGCCGCCACATCTCGCCGAACCTGGTCAAAGTCACCGGTTTTGAATTCGCCCTGATGCATGCTTTCCAAGTATTCCACCATAGACGTTTGGAACATACCGTCAGGTTCCATTATACGATCGCGTATTTCCTGTGGCGTCAAAGCCCCTCGGATCCACAGCAACATGTGCAAGTGAAGGGTCAGTCGACCTCGTTGTTCGACAGTTCCATAGTAGGCAGATGTCTCTCCAAACAAACCGGGACGACTTTCTCCCACACCGAGTACTACTCTGATAAAAGTTTCAACGACGAATTTGAAAAATCGTGCACCTGCGACTGGATTTTTAGCGATTAAACCAAACCTGACGTCGTCGGGCAAAATTTCAGGCTTAAACTCTAAATCATGATCTGCATAGTATAAGCACACAGGGCTTTTCGCGTCAGCAGGCGCGAATGTCACGAACCATGACGGAGCCCCTTTATACTCAATCATGGACCAAATTTCGTTTCGCATAAATTTTTTACTGGTTTTCGATCCCTGTACGTGTTTACCAATCAGGTCAATGTCATGCAGTACGCGAAAACATTCATTTTCAGCCGCGTTTCGGCTCTGTATACGCTCTCCCCTTTCTATGCGCTTAGTGACATCGGTTAACACCGCCATATCCAGAGACAATAGCCGTTTAGAAATCCTGTTGAAGTCCTTCTTCTTCACCATAAGATAACCCCCGTTGACACTCGATTTTATCTGCTCGTGATTAAGCGCGACTATAGGAAAATGAGGATCAGTTTGGAATCACTTGTCCCAGAACATAAGTAGCCATTTTTTGTGAGTTGCAGTGCTGATCAGCTTGAAATGGTCTTCTTGGTCTAGGCCACCCTTTCCGTAAGGAAATAGCCAAGGAAACATCTGGGGATATAACGCAGTATTGTGATAGATAGACTGTGGCGTGCTGGCATGGCTGATAGCCATAGACCCTCCTCCGGCGGCGAGATGCTTCACGGCAATAGCTGTCATTTGCTTCCAAGTCTTAGTGCCAAAGTCACCGCCCACAAGGCCCTGAACAATTAAGGAGCATTTGCCTGTGGACGTACCCTCTTCCTTATCATCATGCACTGCTGCCTGGGATGTAGGGTCACTGACATCATCCTTTTCTCGATAAGCCACATTAACGGGGCTGCCATAGTCAGTATATTCAGCCAAATTTTTGTAGGAAATAGTCAAGTCAGCATAATGGTCATTGTTGAGTTTTAGCCATTCCAATGCCTGCGCCACCTTGTGGCGTCGCACCATCATAGGTGTTCTCTCCAAATCTTTTTTTGTGGGTTTGCAAGGGCCTACGAAAATGAAAGAAATAACATCTTCGAGTTCAGCGCGAGGAGGAGGAAGCGTATCGTAGATGTGAACAGTAGGATTGGCAAATGCAATGGCGTTGGCTACCATTTTGTGCATTCCAGAGCTTACTCTCATTACGACGTGATTGTGCCGTACCTTAGCGATCAACATTTTCTCAGCATAATACAGATCGCGAAGTTGCTCCGGTACATCTCCGAGCCACAATCCATTTGCGAGCGACATCATGGGCAACTTACCTTGGGAAAGTGGGCCCTCACACGATGCACATATGTGCCGGCAATGGGAATCTATAACAGGGCCGTCAACAGGCTCAATCGGCTCAGATATATGGAACCTTTCTTTTCGGGTCGAAGAGGGATTGGCGTACAAGTGATCAAGTATATCATCATCCGTTTCCAGAAGATTAGCAGAAGCTTTCAGTACAAGCTGACCACAAACAGCGCATCCAACTTCGGTAAAACGTTCCGATGTGTTCGCGTCACACCAGTCTTCCACGACTGCACGCCGGGTTCTGTTTGTAGTCGGTTTCGGAGGAAACGAATCTAGTGGTTCTCGGTTCGTCTCTATGAGTGGTGAGTGTTCAACTTCTTGAGGCCTTACACGTGGAAGTTTTTTCTTATCGGGAACAGGAGTTTCGGTTTCCTGCCTAAGCTTATAGCTCGGACGATGATTTCTGAATGATTTTAAAAGTGTAACAGCAGTAGGGCAAGCTGAACAGGTATGATTAAGAAGCGCCATTCTCATGCTGTCAATATGGGAAGACCGCTGGAAGCCATTAATGCCGTGAATCTTGACAGCACTTATAAGCTGGGCCATGTTCAGACTCGCAGCCAGTTCATACAAGTCGATTTGGACGGGGACAAGTCCCAAGTGGGTAGTTGGCGTGACAGGGCTCTTAGCACCGTCAATGTGATCAGAGAAAACGTAAACAGCGTCTTCAATGTCGGAACAGCGGTTCTCATAGCCGGGCATTACAGAGGATATGACTTCCATTTGTGAAAATGTGTAACGCTGGCCACCTCCTGTTCTGTTTTTCCAAGAAATAAATTCACCATGTTCCCGTTCGTTAACGGAGTCTCGTAGCACATCATTGGATGGTAGTTGAATATTTTCGGTTATTGCTACGAATTTGGTGCATTTTGTAAGATCGCAGGCGTGGTAAATGTTCTGCGATATTTGAAAGAAAACGGATCTAGTCACGAAATGTCTGTATATTTCCATGTAAGAATTATGCGATTTCGCAATAAGACCTTCAAGCCATGCGTTGTAGTCCCAAAGAGCGAAGAAAGGGGAAGGGACTATGGATGACGGCAAATCGCATCTATTTGGCTGAGCCAAAGTGCACAGCTCCCATTGACACACGGGCAAAGATGGAGCAGGATTCAACCGCCATAGAAGATAAGCAACTGACATATTATCACGAGCATCGTATGAAGATGAGATCAGACGCTGACAATATATCGAAGGCAGCGTGACAGGTACGCTGATGGCGGGTAATGGCAGTATGTGCTCGCTGACGGCGAAATGACTAACGAGTTCTCTCGTGAAGTAAAGAGGGCAATATTGGAGTCGCGAAACGGATTGTATGTCCGTTAATGCACTTCCGGAAGGAAAATGAAAAGATTTCGAGTTAGCCACCTGCAATCATGATGTTTTGGAAGACAATAGCTTACCACGTGCAATTAGAGATGTCTGACGAATTGAGTCGCGTGCATTCAGAACCATTCGTACCGTGTAAAGTCCGATAGCCTTCAGCACTCGGCGAACGAGATAAGTTCCAAGACGAGAGAAAGATGGTTATAGCGAATATAAGCAGTGGCATACACATGGACAAGTTCAGATACATCTGTGAGACTTTGGGAGAGTAGTTATCGAACGCACGATTTTCAAGAGGATTATGATCCAAGTGAAAAGGGAAGCACAATCATTCATTCCTTTCGCCTATAAGGAATCCGCCCGTCACAAAGATTAAGTTTAGGAACAATCTTCGGCATGATCGGAGGCCGGCCCAGTGTTTTAGCAAACACGGTGCAATATGATATCGCTGCAACGAACTCGGCGTCATCACCATTGCAAGTATCCGGTGACTCGGGCCAGTCGTGCATCAGGCACGCCAGAGCATCATATGCCGCTCGACGCTCGACTGCATCATCAGATGCGAGACCTACGCCTTTGTCAGGCATATCCTCGACTCCAAGGTTATCCGTCTGCCCAAATACAGTAGCCAGAAGCTGGCGCCTTCTATCTGGTTCGCGATTCCACTGCTCCTGCGCCAAATGCCTATCAATAGCTATCATGTCGTACTGGAAGGAATGTTGATGTAGGTCCCACATGATTTCCCTAACGAGCAAGCTGTCGTGCTTGAAAAAAGTGTCCCATGTGACCTCATGCCCGCGCCATTGTACTTCTCTGACATGGTGTCGGTCAGGAGGCTTTCCAAATAAATCGATCAGAACTTGACGGCGTTTGATATTGAATTCTTTGCCATCGGATTGGGCCACGCGACTTGAGGAACGGGCCGATTCAGGAACAGCAGACAAACTTTCCACAAAGTCGGTACCGATATACAATCTCCACATTTCGTTGCTGACTCCTGTAGGAATGCCAATCGCAGTACCTAGATCATGCGTGGCCCTGCGTATGGTTGCATCCCGAACAAGGAGCCAGTTGAACAGGTTACGTTCTCTCCTTCCCATAGAAAAGATTACTAAGCCAGGGTCAGGGAACCTATATCCCGACACGTATTTTGGGGGTGGATCGGGCATTCGAGAATCCCTGTTCAGGCGTTGGAAAGCCTTGGACCAAACTGGTAAGGTATCAGGAATATATCCTCCAGTTAGTTCCTTCCACTTATCGCGCCCCGATTGGGCAGCTGGTCCAGCGGCTGCGAGTAAAATCAACTTCCGAACGCCATAGTTAGGTCGCATATAGTCTCACCACTTGTATTTACGACTGGTTTGCGTATATTGGTACGCAGTTCCATGCCTGATTTGGTCACCGAATTGTTATCTCGTTTTTGTGCATTTTGCCTATCGTGATAGATCCAAGCTAGTTATGTCAGATCGGAAAACGTGAGTTGTATATTTGAGAGCTATTTAACACGTTGCAAGTGAAAAGGCTGGTCCCGGTTTGTTTTGACCACTTGTAAGTGCTATTCTCGAGTTTCGCGACGAGTCGTTCGCGAAACTGTATGCAATCCCTGGTCTCAGTGCGTATTTCTACCTCCAATCTTTCCACATCCACCAAGTATCTTCAAATCTTTTCATAAACTCAAATATATATCCATTTAAGCTACTCTAGGTGCGAAAATCAACCCCTCTTCGAATTGAGAGTCTGTAAATGTATGTTTCATGGTTTAAACTACCTGTAACAGTCTCTGCTAGTTACTCACCAAAATATAATCGGACAAAGGGTGTGAATAGATCGATAGTGATAGAGATAGATCAAGACTGCTTGAGAGAGCTGAGACCTTAGTCTTTAACGA
>JACXVL010000917.1:0-12346 GCA_014898675.1 Athelia sp. TMB | reverse complement strand
ATGATGTAGGATAGGGTGAAGTCGATGTAAAGGGTGTAAAATGATAGACAGAACGATGCAGAGTCGTCCAAAGTGTTGCAAGGGATGCAAGGACACAGATAGACGTGTTAAAGCGTCAAAAGCAGCAGCAGGTACTGCAAAATGCGATGGCAAGGCGTGCAATAATGCACAGACTGAGCTTCAAACTTGTAGAGTGCCTAGAGCGCGGGGCTCATAACCTGTTAAAGGCTATAGGACAGTGGCAGACAGTGTAGGCAATCTAGAAGCGAAATCAGGAAGCTGGATTGCAATAAATAACTGTCTAACATACCTAGAAGCGAAATCAGGAAGCTGGAGTTCTTCCTGTCGCTTCTAGGACCTATATACTACTCTATATCCGATGTGCAAGGAGCTAATGTAAAGTCCGAACTTGTAGGAATAAAATCAACAAAACTCCGGTCAACAAGGAGATAAATAACTGAACATGTAGGCATCACAGAACTGTCACAAGTCATGATGGAACGTTCTAGAAGTTGCTAGAACGTTGTAGAGTGCTGTAGGGACACTGGGTCAATGATCTCCAACAATTTCTAGCGGTGTAGTCGGCATTAGGAGGAAGCGGGAGGCCGTCAATGCTCAGAACGTTCAAATCAATGAGATCCATGGTCAAGAAGCAGGTTGGATAGCAAAATCAGTGCTGCAACCCAAGAGTCTTTATACCTGTGGAGAGGTGAATGTGCATACATGCTGCAGAGAGGTGTTGGTTGAGATCTGTAGCAGAGTTCTTCAGTGGCGTAAACACATGTCATATACATGGAACAACCAATGCTGTTGCCAACTATAACTTATGCTAAACCTTAAGATAGGCTGCATTCTACAGAGCCAATTAAAGCTGTTCTAGATGGAGGAACGGATGAGAAAGAGCCAGTCTTCACTCCGGAGTACGTCTCTGTCCAATTTTGGCTGTCAATCTAACCACTCTACTAGACAGAACCGCATGCAGCAGTCTTATTTGATACTCATCCAACATGTCCCTCTTTTGAAGATGCTAGAAGACAGTGTGTTGAGGTACAGTGACCCAGCATCTCTACAGTGTTCCACAACATCCTACAACGTTGGAGAACACCCTACAACACTCCATCAACGGTTTGACAGTTCCATCATATTTATCTATTTACTTCCTTTCAGTCCGGACTTTTGATCTATTTATCCTACAGTCTCGGAGCTTTACTATACTCCTTTCCTATCGGTTATATGACGTGTCAGCAGCTATCCTTCCGCTTAGATAGGATGTAGCACAGTATATAAGACCTAGAAGTGACAGGAAGAACTCCAGCTTTCTGATTTCGCTTCTAGATGAGTTTGTACATTATTGTGCTCAATCTAGCTTCCTGATTTCGCTTCTAGTTGCCTATACAGTTTGCCTCTGTCCTATAGCCTTTAACAAGTTCTACTATGCCATCTTGAGCTACTTTGACAATACCCCTGGCCCACGAGCTCAGCAACATATCAAGGTGCTTTTGGAATGGTGGAATTTGTGAGTCCACTCTATGGCTATGTAATTGTTAAAGGCTATAGGACAGAGGCGAACAGTATAGGCAACTAGAAGCGAAATCAGGAAGCTGGATTGAGCACAATAATGTACAAACTCACCTAGAAGCGAAATCAGGAAGCTGGAGTTCTTCCTGTCACTTCTAGGTCTTATATACTGTGCTACATCCTATCTAAGCGGAAGGATAGCTACTGACATGTCATATAACCGATAGGAAAGGAGTATAGCAAAGCTCCGAGACTGTAGGATGAATAGATCAAAACTCCGGACTGAAAGGAAGTAAAGAGATAAATATGATACCGTTGATGGAGTGTTGTAGGGTGTTCTACAACGTTGTAGAACGTTGTAGAACGCTGTAGAGACACTGGGTCACTGTACCTCAACAGTAATACTGGCTGACTTTATCTTTGACAGGGAGGTTTTTGGATGTGCAGCCGGTGCCTTGAAACCATCATCTGACCGCCGTGAGTCATCATCTAAATCCAAGCTAGAGGCATAGTGCCGCCGCCGGGAAGAGGAGAATGAGGAGGATTAGAACCGTCACTACTGCTTGTTTGCAATATTTCTACAATGTATAAAAACCTGGCAACATTCTACATTTGTGCAATAATTGTGTGAGCGCTAGCCAAGGATGAGTAAAATATTTTCCCAGATTCCCTAACACTATCATAATTTACTTGTTTCTACAATGACCAGCAGATATCCACCAGCGCTACACACCAGCAAATCTGCGGTAGATTCCAAATTCTGTTGCTCTGCCTGATGTCGTTCTCATTCTTCAGGATTGAAAATGATAGCAGGATTCCATTGCATATTGCCTTTGCTTCTCTGGAAGATCACCTCACTTTGCTGTTCCAGTGCAAGCCATAGCAGAATCATAGTCATTTGCAGACGAGAAACTCATTCTGATCTAAAATAATAATAGCCACCATTTCAGTCATGTCGAGCGCTCAAAAATTGTGGGATATTTGCAGACATTCTCTGATGAGCAGCTGCTATGGCACTACAGCAGATTACGACAGCCATGCATCTATATAATCCAGCTGATCCTTTTCAAATATTAGAAGCAGTGTAAGATTTGCAGATAGTCTCTGGCTAGCAATGACCTTGGAAGTATAGAGAATTACAGTGTGGAATCAACAACAGAAGTATGCTAAACTTTCCCAAAGTCAGGAAGCAGTGAAAGATTTTCAGGCTTTGGCCCGCAAACAAGTGCCATGGCACAATGGTACATTACAACTCAAAGGAACCCATGGCAGCCAGTCAAACCGTCGTAGTTTTCCAGTCTGTATAAGCTGAAACATGTTTCTAATAGATTTTAATCTGTGGCAAAGTTTGCATATTTGGTAACATTCAGAATTATTACAGCCTTGGGCTCTCGAGCATCACTTATAAGAACTTATAAAGATGACCATAATCATTCTAGATATTTCAGATATTACAGTGTTTATAAGCCCCTTATAAGGCCTTACAACAAATTCACGAAACTTGTGATGGCCTGCCCTTCAATTGACGCTTGAGACCCGACCATTGGATACCTCATTGCTATGGCCAACATTGTGAACAATGTCCGTGTCACGTACAATGAGCTTGCTAGAAAGGTCACCCGTGCATTTGGAACCCAGCTCGGTGATGAACAGTGATTGTGGGCTCAACAGCAAGAGGTTCTGAGGTTTGTGGAAGATGCAACAGTGATGAGTGTCCGAGCTGCAGCCCCATACCCTGAATGTCTTACTCAAATATTGTTCATGCACACAGCATGTGGCACTCTTTTCTGCTGAGGAGTTTGCACCCTACAGGCCAGTGCCAACATCATGGTTACCAGACTTGACACAGTGTGTCACCAGTCCATGGTGTTGAGGTACAGTGACCCAGCGTCTCTACAGCATCCTACAACATTCTAAAACGTTGTAGAACACCCTACAACACTCCATCAACGGTTTGACAGTTCCATCATATTTATCTCTTCACTTCCTTTCAGTCCGGACTTTTGATTTATTTATCCTACAGTCTCAGAGCTTTGATATACTCCTTTCCTATCGGTTATATGATGTGTCAGTAGTTATCCTTCCGCCTAGATAGAATGTAGCACAGTACATAAGACCTAGAAGTAACAGAAAGAACTCCAGCTTCCTGATTTCGCTTCTAGTTGCCTATACTGTTCGCTTCTGTCCTATAGCCTTTAACACATGGACCCACCGGACGGATCAGTACTGGTAGTGGCCAAGTGTGTGCGGACAGGCAAGAAGGGGAACCCAAAGCTCCATATTGACACCACTTTTCTTGCAGAGGACTTCACTCTTTGTGGCCCTACAGGAATTGTGTCAGTGCTAGCTTGCAGCAGCTACACAGTGCGGAGGCGTGCACTTGAACTCTCACTGGTGGTCCCTATGCCTCCAGTCTTTCAGACAACAATTCAACTGAATGGGAATTCCACTCGCACATACAATGTCCCACAGCCCCAAACACCACCAACCATCACCAATGCCCAGTTGGATGCCTTAATACTTGATGTGCTCACAGTCTTCCCTGCATTTGGCTGGAGCATACTGGCAGGCCACCTCACTGCCAGAGGCATTTTTGTCACATGCACAAGGCTCTGTGCTGCATATGTTTGCGTCAATGGGACACCTGTGGCATGGGGCAACCACTTCATCAACCGCCAAGGCTATCACATCGCGGGGGCTAACTCACTGTGGTACCACAACGGCCAGCATGGTCTGTATTTGCATATGAATGGGTGACCACACCACACTGACGTCTTTTCTGCAGGACTCATCAAGTATAAGATTGTAATCCATGCCTTTGTTGACAGAAAATCATGTTTCATCCCTGGGGTTAGAGTCTACCATAACAACCGTGCATCAACCATGGACTATTTCATGTGCTTTCGTATTTTACTTGCATGTATTTTTCGTTTGTTGCTGTTGTCTTTTGAGTTTTACTGGTGTTCTCTGCACTCCGCACATGTGGTTAATTAATGTGCTGTCCGCACATGTCGCATGTGATGTCTGCATGTCCTTTATTGACTGGAGGGCATGTGGGGCAGAATGCTGAGCGGTTAGGCTCAAAGGGGCTTGCTGTGCGATCTGCGCAATACTATAATGAGGTGCTGGGCGATCTGCGCTCTGTGAATGCCGAGGGCAGCGCTTCTTTTGAATTTACTGGTGCCGGGTGGTTATTTTCCCATGGCATTCCCTTTGTTCATGAAAATGTGCGTTGTCAAAGGGGCATGCTGTGTGATGTGCGTTGCTAACGGGGCATGCTGTGTGATCGGAATTAAGCCACATTAAGGTGCTGTGCGGTTTGGAGCTTGACCAAATAGAGTGTTGTGCGGTTTTGAACCAGTCCAAATAGGGTACTGTGCGGTTTTGAGCTAGACCAGATAGGGTGCTGTGTGGCTTGAGCTAGACCGGAATGGAATGCTGTAAGATCTGCACTAGCCTAATTTGACATGCTGTAGGATCTGCGCTAGCCTGATTTGACATGCTGTAGGATCTGCACTTTGTGAATACCGGTTAGAGTGGTCCTAGGATTTAGTATTGAGTCCGTATAAGCATCATAATGACAGTTCCATTGTGTTGGGGCACCATACTGAATTTTTAGAGGGGTTTAGGTTACATTGATGTGTCGTTAATTACATGGTTGACCTAATGGTTAGGTAAAATCTGATGAAACTGCTTCTGGTGTATTTTGAAATGAATTGGGCGCAGATTCATTAAGCCATGTGGCTGAGAGAGCCGTGCGCTGATAGCATGTTGTGGCGGACCGGGATAACGTAAGATCAGATTATATTTGGAGAATTGTGCCATGCCCGAGGTGCCCGTTTTTTCCTACTTGCTTATGCTTTATGCTTTTGACGTAATAACCGGAGGTGGCACAATTAGGTTAGAGGCCGGAGTAGTGCGTGCTGATGGGTCCGTTAGTGTTGCGGGTCTGTTGTTGGCATTGTATGTGGGTTCGGGACTGCGGATGCTTTGGACATGTGGCTTTGGCATGTATTTTAGGTGGTCATTGGTGGGTTGTTACTTGCTTGTTATAGGTTCATTGGGGGGCATTGGGTGAGGCAAAAGGATCGAATGGGGCGGTTCTAAGCGGTTAAGGCGTGCCAGTGAGTAGGTATTAAATATGACCGATGCCGGGTTGTTTCATTGACTCTTCAGGGATACCGATATTGATGCACGAGGAGCTCATTGTGGTCCTGTCTGATTGATTTTTAGGGGTGGCGTAGAATGATTTTGTAGGGGCCATGTTCTACCATGAAACCATTTCATGGTATGACAACGGTAGAAGTCCCACGCAACATAATTCACCCTGCTGTCACCCTGTAGCAAAGGCACAGCAGTGCTAATTTGTGGAATGAAGTGAAGGTATATGGACAACTTGTGCAATGGGGTAGGTGTATGGTGTCACCCATATCACCACAGCCGCCCAATGAACACAAGTCTGCCATTGTAATACCCAAGAACGGGACCACAGGTCATTAGAGAGGATGTTCGAATGACCACAGGGGTCATTTTGGTGTAGTATAGCTTGACTATGGTCACTGTTAGCTTGCACTTTGATGACCAAGGGGAGATTTAATGACCACAGGTTAAAATAATAAACACTTGGACAACCATGATGGTCATTCCGGATGGGCAGAGGAGCATCAAGATACAACCATGGTCATTGTAAACCACAATATAATTGACCCAAAAGGAGAAAATAATGCCCATGGTCATTTACAAGAACATTGGAGTGACCACAGTGGTCTTTGTGACTGGCAAAGTGGCTTCAAAACATGACCATGGTCACAGGAATACTGACCATGGGGTATTAAAATGGATTTTAAAATGACCATAATGGTCACCCAAATGATTATGGTCACTGGAACGTGGTCACCCTTGGTCACCAAGAACCATTTCTCATTTGACCATGGTCACAAACATGTGATCTCAGCGGGTACAGTAATGACCACAGGTCACTCCAACAATAAGACACTGGTACCAATCACTGACCTTGGTCATTTCAAAGAGCGAGTTTAGTGACCACAGCGGGGGCATTGACCACATACACGCACACAGCAGCCACTGTGGTCACTAACAGAGACTAAATAGTGACCACAGGTCACCTCAAAGGCCAGTGTGGTCTATATTTCCTGGATAGGGAATTAGTGTCAAGACACAAACAAGTGGGAGTTTATATGATAAGGAAAGCTTAAATACTGTTTTTGACCGATGCTTACATATACCTGTGTGGTAGAGCAAGTTCATGCTGGTTTTGTGTGACAAGGCCATCTGTAAGGTGTAATGTCATCATATGTGCAAAATGAGTGGTTTACATGGCACTCATATGAGGCTTGTCGATCAGTGAGCCACAATTGGTAGCCCTCCACCAGGCCATGTCTCCACATGATGGTCAACAAAACAATTGAGCAGCAAACACTTGGGATTCATCACAGCTGAGTCAACAATAGGCACTGTGATATGGCCACATGTTAGTACTGAAAACTACTGTATTTACATGTGCTCAAATGACCTTAGGTTCACTCATATCTTGTGTGGCTGGTACCACTGGTAAGGCCCAAGTTCAATTCATTATGTCACATGGAACAAACTTGTAAGTCGTTCAAAATTGGATGTGAAATATCATTCAGAAGGCCTCTTTGTTTGGGCAAGACTCAGGCAAAAATTTAGGACCATTGCCATGAATCTTTGGGTGACCGTCAAGAACAATAGAATAGGCTCTGTCCAGAGGGCCTTGGGTCAACATGACAGACCTAAGGGTGTACGACTGGCAAATTCTGTGACCGCAAGGGAGAAATGCTCTAGAATAAGCCAATAAAAACTGACTATGATCAATTCCATGAGCTAGAGAATTGATTGTCTGGTCACTGTTATCTAACCACAGCATGTGCCGATTCGGATGAATGCACCATCTGTATAGACCATGAAAATGTAATGACCTGTGATCACTGTCATGTGACCTATATGATTGACCACGAAGTCACTGTGTTCTGACCACGGTTGCTGTGGTCATTAAGTGGCAGACAATGAACGGACCAAGAGTAGCGACCACGGAAAAACAGTGCCCACAGGTCACTATGCCCTGACCACTATAAACAGTGGTCACTATGAGGACAGGATAAATACACCACGACAAGCGACCACACAATGCCTCTGACCACTGGACACCTCATCAGGATCAGGTTACTGACCACACCGTCACTAGGTTCTAACCACGACAAACAGTGGTCACTGGGTCAAGGCACCGTGAGGAGCGACCATGTAAAGCCAGCGACCACAGGTCTTTCCCTTGTTACCACACTACAACTATGCAATCATGAACTCTGACGACAGCAAGGTGTGGTCAGTCCATGTTCAGTGACCAATGGATCACCAGCAGCGACCACAGCGAGCAGACCTGGTGGTGCTACAGTAACCATTAGGTACAAAATCAAGGTACCATGAGAAACAAGTATCACAAAGTACTCCACAATACGAACCACATGGTCACTATGTTCTGACCGCGGAGAATGCAACAGTCTCATTGGTCAATGGTCTATGAGCACCAGCGAGGAACAAATGCCGCCCACAGGCCACTACTGCACGCACTTATAGAAAATTTTATTGGAAAGTAAAATGGTTGGCACACACGTACTATTAAAAGCTAGATAAGGAATATGGGCAATATCAAGAGAGAGCAATGGTGGAAGCGAGCGCGGAGTGCTGCGCCGAAGGCAAAAGAAGTGTTAGGTATCCGGAACAAATATAGACAAGCTAAATAGAAAGACAACTTATCCACGATATTGTCCATGGCCGCGATCATCATACTCAGGTTCATCATACTCAGGCTCGTCATACTGATAATAACCCTCATCTTGTTCATAATAGGGGCTTCGAGCGTGAGCGCGAGGGGCACCGTAAGGCCGAAGATCTTGACGACCAGAAAATTCCCATGGCATTCGCTCCGGCTGTGGGGGCTGTCGATAACCTCTATCCATGTGTGCTTGAGGGGGTTCCAAATAGCCCATGCGTTGGGGATATGAACCTGGATACCGCGATTGCTCTACCATTCCTTGAGAGCGTTCGTGGAAGGGGCCGTGTTGTTCCGATTCGTGCCGAGCAGCGTGCACGACACGCCCAACGGGAGAACGACCTTGGGGATATGAGGAGGGGTCTCTGCGGGGGGGTGTACGTGCGAACTGGCGTTGATCAACCGGGAAAACGTCGGGCAACATGTCTTCTTCTTCCTGTTCAAATGTTCTTTTCGGAACACGAGGTGGCAGCCTGGACATCGAGCGAGCTGGCCGCGCACCCCCAGGCGCAACAGGCGAAGCTTCATGGCGATCCTGGCAAGGTGAAGTACCCACACGTAGCCTCTTCCTTGCCCGCGCCGCAATGGGCGGACCCAAATCCAGTGGAGAGAAGGGCTTTGGAACATACAATGGGATCGGAGGCCTCTGAAGCTCATTTACGTCGCAACCATCAGAGTCTGAGAAGTCGTCATGTGGTGTGAGCTGACGTCGCGAAGGGCCAGGTGCGTGAGGGTGTTCCGGACGAGTCAAAGGCTCACGACGAGGAAGAGGGGCAACTGGACGGGGAGCTGCATCTGGCGCGGACGATGCACTGGAGCGACAGTCACCGCAATCGGGCAAGGGAACGTCTGGAGTGTGATCGTTAGCGCGGGGATCACTCGTCGCAGCTTGACGACGGGTTTTAGTGACCGGTTTCGGGGCGACCAAGTCCTCAGTACCGCTCCGAGGGCCGTCCACTATGTATGGTTCCTTGCTAGTGCCTGCGCCAACAGTACACTTCTGTTTGCGCAGTTTCTTGCTCCCTAACGTCTGCGCTGGAAGAGCCTCCATATCATAGTCAACGCAAAGGGCTTGGCATTCTTGCGCGTCGCCGTCTACATCACTGGCATAGACCAAGATTTGACCATCATGTGTGACAACTGCGGGCTGCCTATCACGGGAGAAATCTGCACGCGACGATAAGGATAAATATAAGCAACGAGCATAGAAAACACACGGGGAACATCTTATAACACTCTTCAGCTGTCACGATGCTCAAGGACACGCTGTCCGCTGGCAAAGAGTAGTGCGTGTTGCCTGGATGATTAATCCGTTTGAAGAGCTCGGCGTAATGTCCTTGGCCAAGAACACCGGCCTCACGTGACGCCCACTGCGGGCCGGGTTGAAATGGCATCATCTGGTCCGTGCCCAACAAGACAAGCTTCATCCTGAAAGCCACCTGATGCCACGTGGACCAAGAAAAGCGGCCACAAACAGTGAACACGTCTGACGAGAGTAAGATCGTGATAGAAAACGAGTTGAAAACGACATACTCATTTGATCTTTGAGATGCTTCGAGACCGTAAGGGCCTGGCCACGAAAACACCCAACAGTGAGATGGTCCATAGATGTGTTGTCCAGTTTCACAGCTTGCGCTATCATGTCTTGCTGAGCGTCAACGTCGTCAGCATGCTCTCTCATCCACGTCTTGACATGGGCTTCCATATCAACAGGGTCACCTGAAGCTAGAAACAATACTCAGCGTGCGTAGAGAGCAAGAAATGGTACAGAAGCAGAAACACACCTCCATCATAGTCCTCGCGATGTTTATCGGCCCAGACTTGGCGTACAGCGTTTGGAAGATTCTTGTTGGTCATTGTCTTCTTAAGCCCAAGGCCCGCGCACGTCATAACGGTCTGGAGTTTGAGACCATACTTCTCGCATAGAGCCATCGCGGCGGCCCGTGTAGCTTCCCCGAACGCCTCACAGTCAGTGATCGCCTGCTTCGTAGGTGCGCCGCGCAAACCACCAATGCCCTTTCCTTTGCCTTTCACAACTGGCTCCTCGTCCTCCCAGTCACCCTCATCATCCATGTCGTCATCCGCATCGAAACCAGTGGTGACCCCATCATCCGGCTCAGTGCGTCTTGCGGCAGGTTTCTCACTGGCCGCATTGGATGACTTGCTTTGCGCTCCTACAGCTTCCTTCGAGCGTGTCCACGCATCCTGTTGGTTCTGTTGCCGCTTTGCTTTCTCAGCTGCGATCTGCGAAAAAGATTTGTAGGAGGGGTTGGCGTCGCTACTGTCCTCATCAGCTCCCTCGCCAACGAGTTCTGCCGGCTGTTCAACGGCTGGGTGTTCAACGCTGCTTGCTGCAGCCGCAGCCTGCAAGACACTATCTTTGTCGTCCTCATGTTCTGAGGCACGCGCCTGATCGCCATCATGCGCGAGCTCGTCTTGTTCTTCAATCTCGGCCCGCAAGTCTTTCTCTTCTCCATCGGAACTATCAGGACTCCGCTCGCAAGTCTGCAAGACCGCAATAGTGGGGGAACAGAGCGGAGAAGGTGCGCGTGTGCGGGTGGACGTGTTTTTTGGGCGTGGCATGGGGCGAAATGTTGCAACTTTTGATGGTTGGTGAGGGAGATGCTCATCCTCGCTCAAAGCATAACCAGGAACTGGAGGTGTGGAAAAGGCATTGACGTCGAAAGGAAATACAGAGGGACCAACGGAGCTGCGGGAATCTGAAGCGCGTATGAGATTCAGCGCTGGGATAACTGGTTCCTCGGTAGGCGTGCGACGCGAGGCAACGGCGGGCACTGACGACGAGCGGCGCTGCGGTGAAGACTCAATCATGGTGAGGGGGCTGCTATTCTTGGGCAGTGACGGCACACGACAAACAAAGGGCTCAATGATGGATGATAGAAGGCGAGTGGCCATCGATGCGCGTGAGGTGTAATCGACGGGCTTGAAAGGTGTTGCTGTGCTCTCCTCGACGGGTGGCATGAACTCTCGCCCTATGCTGGTGAAATGGCGAGCAGTGCTCAAGCGTTAAGGGTAGTATCTCAGTGACATGATATGAAGGAAGACTGGACAATGACTTACCGATATAGGGGGAGGAGTCTCAGGCCTTTGGAGTTCAAGTGCTGCTGAAGCGGCGGCTACCTGTGCTGCAGGTGGCGCACTGGACGCACTGTTACCTTCTAACAATGGAGAAAGTGCCTTGCCTGCCGTCGATGTGGTCACCGCGCTGCATTTTTTCATGCCCTTGCGGTGGTCACCGGGGCCAAAGTTGGGGCCAGCGCTGCCAGTTGCTACATGTTTCTTGCGCGACTTAACGACTGGACGAGTCACGTCCAGGACATCTTGGACGGGCGTGCCCGTGGTGGTGCTGGCAGAGGGAGATGGTGGACTTCATTGTCGGTGGCCGATGACTTTGAGCGGCCTCTGCGGTTGGTGGTAGGGAGTGGAATCTCTGGGATGTCCTTGCGGCGAGAACGTAGGGCGTAGGATTTTGGCGCAGGAGGCTCTCCGCCGCCTTCAGACTCCTCTGTCTCGGAGGGAACACATCGCTGATGCTTTGGCATGATAGAAGATAGAACGGGAAGAAGCAGATCCGTTGAGACCGTGGTCCGTCAACTCAATACCCCGACTTGTGTCGTCCAAGGGGTAGCGTTGGGACGTGACGTAGTAGTCCAATGAATCCCTGGTTCTCACTGTGGACGAAGCATTAGACGAACACCTGCTCAAACGCATGAAATGAGCAATTACCCGGGATATGTTGTAGGAGATACGTGCTTATAACGCAAGCACGACTGCTGCGTCTTCGCAGCAGAAAGGGTGTAACTCGCTGTGGTGCAAAGCAATAAGTAAAGTTGACTGAAGTAATGCAGACGGGATGGACCCGCTTTGGGAAGACACCCTGGGGCCATATATAAGGAGCCTGGACCAGCAGCCAACCCGGCTCACCACCCCCAGTACCCCACTGGGCCAGTAGCAGTAGCAGTAGATAATTAATTAAGCATCCCAGCAGTGGCTGGA